>WBNM01004268.1:71612-221808 GCA_013399055.1 Ramphastos sulfuratus | reverse complement strand
AACTGCATATTTTATAATTCCTGCCTCGTGAATCCCCACAACCGAGTCAACACCAGACACTGAGTGTTTGACAATCTATTTTGTGAGAATGACTGGATGGGCTGGTGAGAGAACAAGCTTCAGAAAAACCTCCAAGAAGCTAAGAGAGCCTCCTTAGGTAAAAGAAAATAAAACATGGTCTGTGTCTCTGCTACTTCCATTCAGTTTGCCAGCAACCACCAGCAGTGTCATAGGAATGCAAATGTACAGTGACATATCTAATTACCTTCTTCACTTCCTCTAAATTAGGGAAGAACAACTAAATGCTTCAAAATCAAATAAATAGCAAGGAAAAGAAAAGAAGTTTTCATTTGTTCTGCTTGCTAGAAACCCTGAGACTCCTGCTGTGTGTGTGACAGACAGAAATGCTTTCTATTTACCTTGAGAAAATGGCTTCACACAGTAGACAGACCTAAGACAGCAAAATGTTTGAGCTTAGCACTACCATTGTGGTCACACTGGCATACACAGGAGAAGTAGTAAGCCTGCTTAAGAGGAGAAAGGCAAAAATCCAGGCCAATTAGCTTCTGAGGTGCCTCAGAAAACCTGGCAGGTGCACAAGGAAAGCAAAGGAATCAAGAGAAACACTAGACTGTGAGGGACCAGCTGTGAGAAACACAAGCCAGTATAAAAATCTTCTCAATCCTACTCCAAATAAGACCCTGGGAACAGAGTTAAGCTGTATAATATTGATCTAATGTAATAATATTGCTGCTTCTCATAGTATAGCCAGAGATGGCTGTGCCAGGGACTGGAAAAGAGCTGGTGTAAGGCAATGTGGACCAGTTCCTGGTCTGCACACCACTGAGATGCACCTAGAAAGAGCTGGCTCAAGAACTGGAGATGAGAAAAGCAAGGTTTCTACTACATAGACAGAGTAATTATTTATCATTTGGAAGGTAGCACTGCAGCAAAAGCTGCTTCTTAATGTTCCTCTCTGACTTTGAACTCCTAATACTTATTCTATAGCACAGTTTGGCTACATCAAATTTTGGTCTCACTGGACTGCTGCTGAATGCAAACACCCAAGCAGAACAGGTCACCTGCCATTCTTGGTGGTGACTTGGTCTTATCTCCTCTTCACCATACTTCTGGGAGCTTCTTTCTTCTGTACCCTCCTAAGGGTCAATGGTGCAGGATACTTAAGACAGGCACCATATGCTGTGTCTCACCACCCTCCACGAGACTGCATTCAGGGCATATCCTGGGCACTTCTTCAAACCCCTCCATCAGAGAGGCCCATGTGCAACATAGTCAGAGGGTGACTTTGCAGGGAACTAATAAGATTTTGATTAAGAAAAACAAGTTGAACCAAGGAAGAGAAAGCTGTGATGGGTAGATGAACCCAGTGAAATAGAGAAAAGTAAGAAAAGTTCACACTTCAAAGGCTCATGTACCTTTGATCCCATGCTGCACAAAGACCGTGCCCTGGCATAAGTCTAAAGGCTGTCTTAATGTATTATGGGCTACCAACAGTCTCATGAAGCAGCTACAGCAGCTAATGCTGCACAAGAAAAGGAAATCTTGAGTGATGTTCTCAGTCAGGCAGAAAGAGCAGGATAGGAGACCAGTGCTCTTTAGCATTCTGGGAGCCAGCATGGCATTTCACCATGACTGCAATGCTAAGGATGAGTTTGTTATTTGCATCTCAATCTTAAAAATACTGGATAGCTTCAACTCCTGGGCTGTTAAATCACTTTGAAGGCTCTCACACTTGTAGATGCCAGGCTGCAGCATCTAGTCAGTGGCATAAAGAGATATGACTCAGACTGAAACGGAAGCATTTACCTTAGGGAAAAAAAAAAAACAAAAAAACCAACCAACCAAACAAAAACCCAACAGGTTTAGAAAGCTTTTAACATCATAGACAAAAGGTGAGCTCACCACAACAGAGTTTAGGTAAAGGTTGGTTGTGGGAATGTCCCTAGAGTGGAGGACAATGGGGCAAAAGGCAGTGCTTGGAAGGGCAAGTGCAGTATGCCCCCACTAGTCCCACAGCAGGCAGAGGGGGGCAGGCTGCGGTTGTAAGCAGACAACCTCTGATTTACAGTGGGCCTCCCTTTTCCCAGGGACAAGCAGGGCAAACTGCATAAACTACTGCTTGGGTGAAGCAGTAAGTTACTGATGATTTCAAAGAAAGTAACTAATGAAAGATTTACTTTTTTTTCTGCTGTTCCCAGGAGGGAGCAAGGATTGAAGAGTCAGAGCCTTACTTTGTCTGATATTGTTAACTCTGTTGAAGGAGATGGCCTGCAGCTCCAGCTCCAGATAATGTCAGCTCCTTCCAATGCTACAAAGATGGTGCAGAGCATTCACTGATGCTCACCTGCTCCTCCTCACTTGTGCAGATATTAAATGCAGAGAACCTGCCTATGTCCCTGAAGTCTGCTGAGTTGGTGCTTTGAGCTGTCTGTTTCCTGTGGACTTTCTTTGCTGCTGTTAGAAGAGACATTTACTTATGGACACAATGGACTGTTGTGCTTTCCAGGGGAGAGCGACAAGCCATGCCTGGTAGCTCTCAGGGGACAAGAGTCTTGTTTCACAGACCGAAGATATGAGTGACAGACCAGCCATCAGACTCAAGGAGCAGAGGTCCCTCTGGACCTCATGTCAAAGAAATAGCTCAGAAAACACCAGAAGAGAGCAGGAACACTGACCTCAAAGGCACCCAGCACCTCTGCAGAGAGGCAGCAGAAGCAGGAAGGAGGGGGGAGGATGGCTTGAGAGGAGCAAAATTTTTTTCATGCTGTGTTTAAATCGTACTTGCTGCCTCTGTAGCACTGGATTTGAAATATTCAGGTTTCTGCAAGCTGTTAATTAATTTAACACTGTTTGTAATTGCAGGCTTCATCTACAGCTGAACAAACACAGTTGCAAGTGGGCTGCATGCAGCTTCCAAGAGCCATGTTGGCTTCCTGGGCTTGAGTTTTGCTACTCTTCTGAGGCTCAAGCTCCTCAGCAGCTGGGACAGCTGCCTATGATGGGCTGGCTGATGATATTTCCCTATCTGTGCATGGTTTTATGTGTATATTTATGTGCATCTTCATCCCATAGTGAGTAACATTGAGGTGTCTGGCAAACAAGGGGGAGTTTATACAGATGCTGGGAGAGAAGAAAGAACAATTAAAATGAAGAAGACAATAGTGATTTTGAAGAGAGACAAGTATAATTTTAACAGTAGCTGCCATACTGTTTGGAAAGACAGCAGGGACATTTGTTATCTTTTCTGCCATGATGACCAGGTCTGGGTTTATTGATGTTATCTTGAAGATGCTATCTGAAATGAGAATCTAGGCTTTAAGAACAGCAGTTGATGCCTTCTAAGGGACAGAGTGATTGAAATCAACCACATTTTATAATTCACAGTAGTTTCAGTAAGCAACTCAATTGCCCCACTACTAACAATTTTCCCTCAATGGCTACTATTCATCTGCCAGGAGCAGCTCCCTCAGCTCAAGTTGTCCTTGCAGCAATGGTGGCAAACGGACAAAACCATATGACCCCTCCATGCAAATGTCTGATCAGGTGTGCAGAGGCAGAGCTAACTGAAGACTAAACTGGATTTTTCAGCCCAAGGCTAAGGCTTACAAGCCAAGCTACTCCTGACAAATGAATGGTGAGCTGGAGAAAGAAAAAACAAAGATATGCAGGATGAAAGATGAAAGCGAAATGGGATCTGACAGTTCAAACAACACAGCCATGTAGTGATTTTGGCTGGAAGGATCCTTTGCAGTTCACATAGTCCAACTCAACCTTCAAAGCAGGCCCAACTTCAAAGTGAGAGCAGGTTGATTAGAGTTTTGAACCCTGAACATGTCTAGAGATGGAGGCCCAGTTACCTTCAGAGGCTGTATGTCCATTCTTACTGCACAGTTTTTTTCTGATATCTGACCCAAATATCCCTTGTTGCATCCTGTCCTTCCTGTACCTTGGAAAAGAGTCTGTTCTCCCTTCTCTATAACCCCTCATCAGCTAGTAGGTTCCTGCAAATGTTTCCCTCCTTAACATGGTTTTTTTTTCAGGTGGCACAAGCTGACCTGTTTTAGCCTGTCCTCATTTGTTGTATGTTCCAGCCCTCCATTATCTTGGTAGTTCTCTTCTGGCCATGTCCCACTGATCAAAACTGGACACTATCCCTCATGTGGCCTCAAAAGTGCCAAATAAAGAGACATGATGTCTTCTCCTGTCCTTCTGATATGCTCTTGCTAGTGCAGCCCAGAGTGTGGTTAGCCTCCATTTCTGCAGAGGGTTTTGCTGCCGGCTGCATAGCCTGTTGCTCACCAGAGACCCCAGCACTTTTCTATGCAGCTGCTTTTGAGGCAGTTGATCCCCAGCCTGTACTGTTGGCAGAGATTATTTTGCTCTAGATACAGATGTGTTGATCTTCATAAGATTTTTGTCAGTATATTTTGTTGGATTGTTGAAATCTCTCTGAATAGCAGCCCTAGCATCCAGTATGGTCACCATTCCCCACAACTACAATTTGGTGTCATCCACAGATTTGTTGAGGATGTGCTCTACCCCATCATCCTGGCTATAGTACCAGCCTCAGTCTCAGCCCTTTAAACAACCACTCATAAGAAGCTGCTAATCAGACTTTGAACTCTTTATGACAATCCTATCACCTTGATGGTCCAAACAGAAGAAGCTGTCTTGATACTCTCTTCTCCTCTACTCCAATTTCAATTTTCCTCCATATGTAGTCTTTTACCGAGTTAGTACCACATGTGAAGGTGGGGAATGTGACTGACAGAATGTGAAAATGAATCCCAACATCACGCATCTTTCCTCTAAAGTAACATCTCCAATCACATGTCTGGCAGCACTGCTCATGCAATTCCCTTCTGATTTATTAACACCATTATTAGGAGACATCATAAATTCCCAAGATACAGAAAAACCATGACAGCTGTCACAGTAGGTACCAAGTAATGCACACAGTGTCCTCTATTGCTAAAGTGTAAAAGATGCTGATTAGTAGTGCTTACCAACTTGTGCAAATACACAGAAAGATCAAACTCAACAAAGATTGACACTTGTTTATCAATGATCCAAGAGCAGAAGAAATCTCCCTCCAGCATGCCTCAGCTCTGACATCCAGGAGGTGTCTAAATCATTCAGCTCCACACCATGAAGGGTCCCATACTTCCAATGGCATCATTAATCAATGCTTCGCCATCATGGTGACGTGGGGCAGAGTTGAGGAGAGAGCAAGTGAGGAAGTGCCAATTAGTGGTAGGTGAAATAAGAGGTCCTGTTCAGCATGACAGGGACAGGCTTCATTCCTTCTTCTTTAAAATTTTTACTTCTGTTAGCTGTTTGTACAACACATGTCTTGCCAGGTGCACTGATGGAGCTGATGGCTATCTGAGCTGGCCTGCTGTCAGATGTACAGCCACAGCCTGAGCTGAAGGCTCTGATAGTGTACTTCTGACTCCTGTCAGTAAAGCTACAAGGAGAGCATCATGGTAAATCCAGAGGGTTAGCATAGAGAGCAAAAGATAACTCTGTGGTCTGATATATTTGTGTATGGTAGCTCCTTATCATACAGAGTCACCGTGCCTGCACTTGTGAAATGCAAAGCATGCAGGTATTAAGCACAACCATTTTATTATTTTCACACTCTTCTTCTCAGCAAAGATACCTGTTTTATAGTAGGCTGAAATCTGAGATTTGAAGGATCAGCTTTGAATGACCAAAGGCTTTTTATCCCAGGCCCTCACCCTGAGCACACAAGGAGAAATGCAGAAGCACAAGGATGAAAGCCTCCTTATGCCTAGGCTGGTGCATGCTCTGCAGCTGGTGGGGTCTCACAAAGCCATCTCTCAGCTGTGTCAGTTTTGGTTGTCTTTGTGGCAGGACACTGGAATGTGGAAGCACTTGGATCAGGATAAGATATGTATGAGGATGTGAGGAAAAGTAATGCGTGCATCAGCATGCTGCTGCAGCTGCCTCAGTTCAAACTCCAGCCAGTACAAATGCATACACCAGCCTGCTTACATACTCCACTCTGAGAGCCTCTCAGTGAGGCATGTAAATTAATTAATTAATAAATGACTCAATAAAAATACACATTTGGTTATTGTTTGTTAGTCACTAATCATATAGAGCTGTGTTTACCCAACATCACTAGAAAGGTAACAGCAGAAAGATCTGACCACACCCTGTTGATTACTAATCTCAGCAGAGATAGCATCAGTCTCCGGAGGTGCTGCATACCTGGAAGGCCAGCTGCTTTGCCTTTTGGGAATGGTTGAACCAATCCAGACCTTCACTTTGGGGAGATACTTAGACCTGTTTTGCTCAGGCAAGCTGAATTCCTTGAAAACCTCCTGCAAAAGTGGCACACAGCCTTTTCTTTCTCTTGCTATATTGGCAGATGGATGCCAGATCTTCATCCATCATCGCTTTCCATCAGTAGTAGATAAAAATGTGGTGCCAACCACTCCTCTAGTCAGTGCTCCTTTCCCACCTGCACAAAAGGATCAGCTCCACAACGGATGACGCTGGAAACCTAGAAGACAGAAAAAAAACCTTGTTACTTCTGTGTCCTGATCCTGATGCCTCATAACTGAGGCTGCAGTAACTAAACGTTTTAGTCCTTCCCATTATCCTTGCTTTGGAAATGCTATAATATTCCTTATTAAGATTTAACTTAAATAAGAAGAATATGCTTCTGAATGCATTTTTTTCTCATGCTCTAATGCACTCACTCAACTGTTATATTCAGAGAACTGATTATCAGTAATGTATAACCCAATGTATAATTTTATAGTGCAAGGGGTATCCAAACTAAGTTTCTGAAGCTGATCATTAAATGCAGACAGAAACAAAAAGAAGTTTTTGGTTCGCTGCAAAATAGTTGGCCCAGCACTTGGCCTTGTGAGTTTCGAATTTCCTTTATCACTTCCCTGAATGCACAGGAACTTGTTAAGAACAACAATGGCTATCATCTGCATTCAGTGTTTTCTGGTGAATTTACTATGCCCACAGCAGCATTTTTTATATGACGTGATTTTATTTATGACTTGGTTTCTGCCTTGTTCAAAGAAGACAGACATGTAATTTATGGTTCAAATCCAGTCAGAGTTTTCAGAGTGCTTCACACGGACTTGGTATTGATGATTTCCCAAGTGTGATGTAGATATAGATATAGATGATAGATATAGATGATTTTCTCTGAATGGGCATGCCTTTAATCATGAGGCTTTGAGTACCTCTACCCTCTTTGCAAGTCTTGTCATACACACGTGCCTTGTCATAACACACATCAGAAATTGAAGATGACTGAACAAATTTGGAAAAGAAATGGCAAGCTGCTGTATCACATCAGGCACAGGTAAGCAGAAGCTTAAACAGAACACAAATCATCGAACCTGAAGCAAGAGAAACTCTTTAGCTCTGTTTGACAACAGAGGTCAAACGTGGCAGCTGCTGTGCTCTTTGGAATCAGAGCCCAAGACTAGAGCAGCTGATCTTGGTAAATGTTTATGTCAGGATCACTACATCCATCCTGAACACAAAACAAGGATCCTTTAGCCAGGCCTACTTTTTCCCACATGCCCATTACACCGAATGGCAAAGGAATGTGGCCAGCAGTGCCTTGACACAGACTTATTTTTTCTTTTGGGGTGCTTCAGATTCTAAGCTGGTGTCTTTAGGTTCTCTGAGTCTTTATACCTACCAAGTCCACCCTGATCCCTGTTTCAAACATCATCCCAAATCCTACTCTCTGTATTTCCCTCTCGTATCATCGAATGGTATGGATCAGAAGGGACTTTAGAGATCACCTAGTTCAAATCCCCTACCATGGGCAGGAACAACTCCTCTTAGCAGGTTGCTCAAGGCTCCATCCAACCTGGATTTGAACACTTCCAGGGTTGGAGCCTCCACAAGTTCACTGGGCAACCTGTTGCAGTGCCTCACCACCCTTGTGGTAAAGAATTTCTTCCTACTGTCTAATCTAGATCTGGCTTCTTCCAGTTTGAATCCATTAGCCCTCACCTTATCCCTACATGCCTTTATAAAAAGTTCCCCTGCAACTATCCTGTAGACCCCTTTCAAATAGTAGAAGGCATCTATGAGGTCTCCCCAAAGCCTTCTCTTTTCCTGGCCGAACAACTCAAACTCTTTCAAGCCTTTCTTTATAGGAGAGGTACTCCAGCTCTCAGATCACCTTTGTGGCTCTCCTGTGGACCCATTCTGACAAAGAAATGACTAAGAAGATCCTGCACAAACTAAATCAGACAGAGCTTCCTGGGGAAATCTAGTCCATGGGACCAGGCCAGCCTGAGAAGCAGCACAGTGTCCAAGGTTAAATAACTCCTCATAGATGAAGAAAATAACATTCTGAATCAGTAAAAGAACAAAAGAAGAAAGCCTTTACATTTATTAGGTACATGATAAATTGTAACTGTAAGGGATTCACAATGATTATATCTATTATCTCACTGGTATCTCTCCAGGTATCATGTAGGAAGCTATTTAATTGTGAAAAGCAATTACTTTTTTTTTGAGGTTATTCTGATTTTCTCATCCACTTTGCCATACTACGTGCTGTTAACCCATATTGAAGACAACGGTTCATCTTGCACCACACAGACATTAAAAGTTAAAACAGAACACAGAGCCCATCCTTAACTACCTTGTTTCTGCACTTCCACCTGGCCATTGTAGTCACAAAAGTGACTAAAACTGGCCAGTTCTTTCTTCTGGGAACCCTATTAGCTTAAACATGCAACTTTCCATGTTTTTAAGGAGAAGAGGGTTCAAAAAATGTATTCCATTAGATAGCAGTGAGCCTCCCTTCCCACACCCTCAACTTGCCTCTGTCTGTGGGTCTGGGCTCCTGTATTCAGTCAGAGTGGTGCCCCCTGCCCCAGCCAGCACACTGACAGCAATGTCCCTTCACAGCAAAGGCTGCTACCTCTGAAAGACAACCCAGATACTCAAGCCACAACTCAGCTGCCTAGAAGATTTGAGAGGTGTGGGAAGACTTAGCTCTCACTCTATCCTTCACCAGTCCTTACACCTGCAGGTGCTGAACCCTGCACCTTGCAATGGCCACATTCACTTATTAAATTGGAATGCTTCCAACTTTGGAGAAGGTTAATGAAGGAAAATAACATCCATAGAAGTTTATAAGTGAGCTAATTCTAAAAGAGAGTTTTGTGGGTGAAGACAGGGTATATTTGTAGATCAACATCTCTCCAGATGCCAAATTCTAACCATCTGTTACTGGAAACAACAGAAAAAAAAATCTCTTGTACAGGAAAGCATGCAGCAGCCCAGCTATATAGGTAGATATTAGCAACACCTAGGCTATACTATGGAAAATAAAACTCAGGAAACTGAAGATGAAAGCACCTTACAAAGATCTTGGTTTATTTGTTTCTGTGTTCTTCTGTACAAGGCAGAAGAATGATGTGAAAACCTGTCAGTGAGAAGTTATTTGGATATTTGTTTTTAAAGAAATGCAGGTCAAATTACTGAATGTGTTGTATTTGCTGGAAAACAGACAGTATTACAGGGCATTTCCAAGTAGACTTGAACCTTTTTATTGCAGCCCACAGGCTCATTTAAATAGCTTTGTTTTGCACTACCTCCAAAGCTATGCACTAGGTGCTGGGCAGCTACACCATGCTAACCCCAGATGGGCAGTACTCACATGTGAATGGTGGCAAAATCCTCATGTCCAGTTTTCACTGTCAAAGAGATGTCCAAGGACAGAGTTCACAGTGTTGAACTGGAGGAAAGCTCGTCAGGCTGGCAGTGAAGTAGCCAAAAAAACCAAACAAACAAACAAACAAAAAAAAACCCCACAACCTCTAACTCTTGTGATTTGTACATCACTAAGCACTCAACAGTATTTTTAGCAAGGATTCCTATAATATTTGTGGCAGTTACAACTTTTTATATAACCCCCTTTGTTTTCCCCCAGCACACACACATCCCCACCCTGATACTCAATAGCATGCTGTATTTTTCCACAGTAATCAGATCACACTGAAGATTGCAACATGTAGCTTTAGTAATGTATTATTACTGCCATTATTCCAGCAATTCCTTCTTCAGAAGTTATGAAATATGGATCATGAATAAACACATATTTTCTTTGTTATGTTAATGGGCTGGCTGAAGTCCATCAAAACAGGTTTGTGTGTTCTGAAAGTATGATTGTTTTGTTTCAAACCTCTGGATATTTTATACATATTATCTAGAAAGAGGATATTCAGTCAGGACAAAAGCTTTGTTTGAGAACTTTTGTTCAGGACATTCTTACAGTAATGAAAATAATTTCATAATTAGCACTTGGAGAAAAACTCTCCTATCGATAGGCAATGTGAGAGATGCCTTTGAGCTCCTCCTGTTAAACAGCATGTTTCTTATGCTTATCAAAGCACAATCCTGTGACAAGAGATGATTCACTGAAGTTACAGGTTAGCATGGATGAGCCAGTCACTCTAATAAATTCTAGTTTCTGTGCTATGAAAACTTGTCCAGATAATGAAAACACTTAAAGCACAAGCTAAAGAGATGAGTGAAATGTCTAAAGGTTGGCCAATAACTCCTCTCAAGGCATCTCTACCATCCTGATTTAGAAAAATTGCTGTAAATAGAACTTCCTCCAAGACACACATCATTTTCTGGCTTGACTTGAACAAAATAGCAGTGAAAATATTCTCATTGTTACTGACTCCCATTTTGATGTTTCTGCATTTTAGCCCTTCACCTGATCAGCGTTCAGGACTATAATTTTGTTTTATCAGGAACATGGCAAAAGAAAAAAAAAACACCACTGTTTTTCCCAACAGGGAACTGGGCAGACTATACCACTAAGTACAGTTTGTACTGTCCAGTCTGAGATGCTTAAACACCTGTAAAGAGAGGACATATCACAGTATCACAGTATCACAGTATAGCAAGGTTGGAAGAGACCTCAAAGATCATCAAGTCAAAATAATTTAATTGCCCTTAAAAATTTTAAAAAATCCAAGAGGAAGGGAGATAGTTTACTGAAGTGTTCAAGGCCTTCTCATCCACAAAATAGCCCTATGAACCCCAGGCATCTGCCATATAGCCAGGACAACTTGCTTTGGAAGAAATTCTCGTGAGCTGATTGCCTTCAACTGGATCAGTAAGAAAAACTATCTCACATAATCTTTCTTAACACATGTTATCAACTTCTTCACATGCACTTATGATGAACCAACACAAACATCTAACCAGAGCTTCTGGTCTCCAGTACTGTGGGAATTCAGACTGATAAACACACCATCAGCCTTCATTTCCCCTTTGTTTTACTGACATGGATTTGGACCTTCAGAGAGCCTCCCCACCACCAGCCCTGACACAGCAGCACTGTGCACAGCCACACAGGATACACAGACCTTGAACAGACAGAGTATGCATTCCCTCACTCCATTCAATAATCACATTTCACATCTGAATTGGATGAACTATGTCTAGGTTGAGTCTCCTGTCCAGCTCAGCCTTTTACTTCTCTTTCAAGACCTACAACAAAAGCTTCTGCTAGAGCCAGTAGTGATATTAATACTTTCTGGAGACATCACAACATACTGCCTCACCACATCTAGGCTACCAAAAAACTTGCTGCTTCCTTTGCTCCCTGCAGCAAAGAGAGCAGTGCAGGGAGTGAGAGAGAGGAGGAGGGAGAATTGCTGTTGTAAGCATGTAAGTTACAAACAAACCCTTGAGTTCTCATCTTTCCCTGTCCTTTATTCTTACGCCAGAAGTAGTTACTGTTTTTCTGAGTGCAGAGTTAAGTCATCAAAGGTGTTGCACCTGCCAAATTACTCTCTGAAGATGGAGTTCCTTTGAGTGATGCTTCCCTGGAACCATTGCCTTTTCAAAGCACAATGCTGACACTACACCAGGTAACCAAACAGGAGAACTAGTTCCCAAGAAATTGCAGGCTGTGGCATCTGGCATTTGACTTTGCTTTTACATCCCAGTGTAAATCAGTGGTAATGCCTGTGTGGGAGTGATCTTAGGTCTGGGCTCCCAAATGAAGACACTTCACCTTGGCTTCTAGGAGGAGCAGGTGCAAGTTCTCGAGCTATGAAAGTGCAATGACTTCTCCCATAAAACAGTTTCAGAAGACATAAATATAGATCTGAAATTGTACTTTGGGGCTGGCCAGAACCCATGTGCTCAAGGGAGGCACCTGGAAGTAAGGAACATGAAAGAGGAGGAGTGAATCCAGGTTAGACCTTTCATCCAAAGCAAATGCTATCTGCTGTGCCAAGGCTGCTGCTTCACTTGACACATCCCACTTGCCTGCCTGCTCTTTTTTTCTTGCAAGATCCCAGACTGCAGCTGGCAGAGGCAAGTGAAACTCTCTGTCTGAGCCATCCTGTGGGTGAAAAGCTTTCTTCAAGGGAGTTTTTCTACTCAGGGAATCTGGCAGTCCATAAATCACCAGACTAATATTAATCGTAAATTAAGGCAGAGTCATCCAGGCAGAACACTCCAGTGGCCGAGCATTTGACGCGTTATGAATAGCAGTAGTTGCCTTGTACATGAAATTATGAAGAAACAACAAGACATCCCTTACATTGTGGTGGCAGAGACTCCCTCTGTGCACCTGGAGGAAGTACACACTGTAACAGGATCATATATTTTGTGGCCAATGCTTAGGCTTCAAAGACAAACTCAGCTCCTTTTTCTTGTCTCTTCACTCTCAAGTGAAATAGTTTGTCATTCTCCTTCCTGCACTAGAGGAGGAAGAAAGCTCTATGCATTGTTCATCTTAAGTTAGTGGAGAAGAGAAGTAAAGTGATTTCAGTTTAACATTTCCATGGCTCTAATTCATATCAAGGTGCCTCTGAACCTGCTAAGAAATTGAGACTTAATGACGTACTGAAACAACCAAAATCTGTCTTAAGGCTTCTCCAGGCTTCAAGTGAGCCCTAAGAACCAGCCTTGGAGCAGGCTGTCAATGGAAAATCTGATGAAGATTGTAGCAATTATGACTTCCAGGACAATTTCCCTATCTTCTGCTTAATTTAACCTTTCCCCTTTCCCAGGCCTGGCTATCCAGGGCTCTGGCACAAGCAGAGAAGACACAGAAACAACAAGACCACTGCTACCACAGCTGCCTGCAGCTTGAAGCAGCAGGAATCAGTTGCTGAGGAAAGATGCACCAGAAATATTACAGATGCCTAAAATTAATGAGTTGTGTCACAGGGTTTGCATTCTTAAGCCAAGAATTGGTATGCTTTTGTGCACAGTGATGGTGCTTGAGTCATGCCTGGCCATGGCAATGTGCATGTCAGGCACTCCTGGGAGGTATAACAGCTTGCTCCATCTGGGATGGGAAGCTATATGGGACCATGAGCAGATGTAAAAATACATCAGCCCAGAGCTTCAGGAGAATAGCTGAACAGAGCCTGTCACTCCATCAGCTCCCTGTTGCCATATCTGCATTCACATCCTTCTAGCCTCAGCTTTTTATTTTATAAAAAGCTCTAGACATTCACAGCCAACTGCCTTTGAAGCTCCCTTCACTTTCCCATTCATGCACAACTCTTGTTTCTGTCTGAAATGATGAAGTCAGTGGTCTGCAGTGTGAGCAGCCAGGTCAAAAGTCTTCATTGCAGCAGTTCTACTTAAATGGTAGGGAAATGCCATTCTGGCCAGGAAAATATTATTCCTCTTCATTCTGCACGGGGATGCATCAGAAGATGCAGTCACTCTATGAAACCTTACACTCTTTAAATCTAAAAGGACATTTGATATATGGTTAGAGATTGTGATAAAACATACAAGTCTGTTTCCAAACCTAGTCTTGGAAAACTCTTGTATTGCTTCCCTGAAGCATAAGAAGCAGTGTCACCATTTAAGGTTTTCAGAGAAAAAGAGAAATGGACATTTTCTTGCTGGTAATCTAAGAAACTCATGGTTTCTCTGTGACTTTGACTGTTATCTGTGTACAGTGAGGCAAGCAATAGAAGCAGTGTGTCTTCTGCTACTTATGCTTGCAGTGTGTCAACATGTTCACCTGTATATACCTGACACCACCCTGTGTATATTGGCTTAACCACAGTTATTTAGAAAAATCTATAGAAAAAATGTGTGACTGAAAACTTAATAACTCCTTGGTAACCCTACATAGTTCTTATCATCATCTCTCCACTCATTTTATTCTGCTACTAAATCCTTCATGTTTTCTCAGGCTGCTTATCCTTGCAGTCTGGAGGTCAGGTTGTACCCAGAATGGCAGATTCTCCTCGGATAGTATGTTCAATATGAGGGAGATTCCCTGCCTCCAGCAAGCTTTTCAAATGAGATTATTGATTTCACTTTGTAAACTAATCAAAGTAGATCACCTGATAGACCACTGGGATTTTATTTGAGGGGTAAGGACAAAAGGTGAAGGTTTTCTATGGAGTGATGAGCAAAACAAGCAAAGAAAGGCTCTTCTAGTTTTGAAACTCCCAACTCTGTCTTAGACATTGTCAGAGAAAACTGAGAGGAACAGAAATCTCAGGTCTTAGAAGCTCGCGGAGTTGTGGTTGCTTAAAATGATGTACAGCTTTCATTAAGACATTCACCTAATACCAAACCATCTTCTCTACTTTGGTTATCATATCCAGACACTGAAATTTCAAGGGCAAAAGAGTAACAGTATCACACAGTATCACAGTATCAGCAAGGTTGGAAGAGACCTCAAAGATCATCAAGTCCAACCCATCACCACAGACCTCAAGACTAGACCATGGCACCAAGTGCCACGTCCAAACGTGCCTTGAACACCTCCAGGGACGGTGACTCCACCACCTCCCTGGGCAGCCCATTCCAGTGGTGAATGACTCTCTCGGTGAAGAACTTTCTCCTCACCTCGAGCCTAAACTTCCCCTGGCACAGCTTGAGACTGTGTCCTCTTGTTCTGGTGCTGGTTGCCTGAGAGAAGAAAGCAACCTCCTGCTGGCCACAACCACCCTTCAGGTAGTTGTAGACAGCAATAAGGTCTCCCCTGAGCCTCCTCTTCACCAGGCTAAACAATCCCAGCTCCCTCAGCCTCTCCTCATAGGGCTTGTGCTCGAGGCCTCTCACCAGCCTCGTTGCCCTTCTCTGGACACGTTCAAGCACCTCAATGTCCTTCTTAAATTGAGGGGCCCAGAACTGGACACAGTACTCAAGGTGTGGCCTAACCAGTGCAGAGTACAGGGGGAGAATGACCTCCCTGCTCCTGCTGGCCACACTATTCCTGATGCAGGCCAGGATGCCATTGGCCTTCTTGGCCACCTGGGCACACTGCTGGCTCATGTTTAGGCGGGTGTCAATCAGCACCCCCAGATCCCTTTCTGTTTGGCTGCTCTCCAGCCACTCCGACCCCAGCCTGTAGCTCTGCATGGGGTTGTTGTGGCCAAAGTGCAGCCCCCAGCACTTGGATTTGTTGAAAGCCATCCCCTTGGACTCTGCCCATCTGTCCAGGCGCTCGAGGTCCTGCTGCAGAGCCCTTCTGCCCTCCAACCCACCAACATCTGCCCCCAGCTTGGTGTCATCTGCAAACTTGCTGATGACTGTCTCAATGCCCTCGTCCAGATCATCAATGAAGATGTTAAAGAGGATGGGGCCCAGTACTGATCCCTGGGGGACACCACTAGTGACAGGCCTCCAGCTGGATGTGGCACCATTCACCACCACTCTCTGGGCTCGGCCCTCCAGCCAGTTCCTAACCCAGCACAGAGTGTTGCCATCCAAGCCATGAGCTGACAGCTTAGCCAGCAGTTTGCTGTTGGGGACAGTGTCAAAGGCCCTGCTGAAGTCCAGGTAGACCACATCCACAGGCCTCCCCACATCCACCAGGCGGGTCACCTGATCATAGAAGGAGATCAGGTTGGAGAGGCAGGATCTGCCCTTCCTAAATCCATGTTGGCTGGACCTGAGCCCTTGGCCATCCAGTCTTCATGTCTGATCCTGTGGAGCACATGGAAGTAAAGCTGAGTGACCCAAAATACCAGAGAGCCCCAACAGAGATTCTCCTGTGAGGAATGACTTACAAACTTTTGCACAATCTCCTAACATCATTGCTGCTAAACTCTACCTGGGGTAAGCTACTGGAAAAAAACATTTAAAGGCTAAGGGTAGCCTTGTAAAAGCAACTCATTTTGGATAAACAAAAATGGTCTCTTCACAGGGGATGTCACAGACATTATTCCCATACTGACTGTTGGATTATGGGTCATTTGTACCCTTTAGGCCAGTAACTGGCACCAGTATATTCACCCTAGGGTAAGACACATTGCCCTCTGTTTTCTGGAGTGGCAGAAGTGCAGGCTCCATAGCACTGGGCTAGTTTTCCTTCTACAGCACCAGTTTACATCAAAGGCAAGTTGGTCTCTCCTGCCAGATTGAAGGCAGTGCCTTTTGACACTTGTTTCTGTTTAGGGAATGAACATAATTCTTACGCTCCAAACTCTGAAGAAAGGCAGCTAAATTCAACCAGGCTTGCAACGTGGCCAGCCCCAAGCACAGCCTCTTTAATAAGGCAAAATAACAACATTCCCAGCCAAGCTCTTCCATAGGTATAAACAGGAGAGAGGGAGGAGTCTTCAACCTCTCTGTAGGTCAGTGTTATAGAAACTCCAGCCTCCTGGGATTCAAATCTATGGTGCATATTCCAGGCTGCAGTAAGGGAGCCCAGAGCACAAAGTGGGAGAAGCAAGCAGAGCTGTTGCTCTTTCAGCTACTTTGGCTCTTGAGGTCCTGGCTCTGTTCACTAGTATAATTTTCATTACCTTGAAGAATAATCCAAACAACTCAAGGGGCACGATCAAAACAGTATGAAAAAGATTCAAAGGCGATTCAGTACATTGGTGCCATGGAGGCATAAATATACTGACATGTCTCAGTCATCCCCATTCTCCCTTGCCTCCCACACAGCCGAAGGGCTGCTGAGCAGCAGCTCCTCTTGCAGTAATAGAGAAAACACAACTCCTCTTAATGTATCTTCTACAATTGCTATATTCATCCATCAACGTCTTCTTTTGGAGGGGCCAAATTCAGAAGCATTTCACTTTTTAACATTGCATTAGAAGTAGAACCCTCTGGAACAGCAGGAGTTAATTTCCATATGCAATTACTGGGTTTTGTATACTTTTTTTCTCTTTAGAAATGTTCATCTATGAAGTCCAAGGCGTAGGAAAAAATCCCTTTTACCACCTGCTTTTCTCTTTGATGATGCTTCTGCTTTGCTGCTAATATAATTTACAGACTGATCACAATATCGAGTCCGTTTATTGGTTAGCACATAGCTGTGATGGGGCACACCCAAGTCCCTGCCCCACCGAAGGTTTGAATGGGGTGCGAAACTCTTCTGCTTCCCCCCACCTCTGGTTCCAGGGGTGTGGAATGTGAAAGGAGTAGAGGTCAAGTACCTTACCCCACCCCCGCAGGCTTGAACAGGGGAGAGCAAATCGCCCCAGCATATGTATATGGCAATGGGACACATTATCTAGTGAGACTTGGAGCAGGCTTTGAGGAGACTGCTATGGGGGACTTTGAGAGGGCTTTAAGAGGGACTGCTAGCCACGGACTGCTAGTCACGGACTGCTAGCGTCAGACTCGGACTCGGACCTTGACTTAGACCTGGAGTCGGTCCTTGAGTCGGACCTTGAGGCGCATCTGCAAGAACGGTGATGAGAAAGCACGGTCCCAGCTCTCGACCAGTCTCGACAGGATCTGACAATCCTACCTGCCTGTTCAAGGGACCTGCCTCTGCTGCAAAGCTGGGTATGCTGCCGAGCAGCCTGAGCTTTACCCTGTGCTGCCCCACCATCTGCACTTCAAGGCACTGCCGCGAAAGACTGCCGACAAGGAGCCAAGGGACTATCTCCGAATTCCTGCTCCACCGCTGTGAGTACCGCAGATGGTCCCTAGGGCTCCAGGCTGCCTTTATTTGCAAGTCCGGCAAAGCTATTTTTTATAGCAAACCTTTCCAAGCTTCCTGATTTTCCTGAATTACTAAATTCCCTGTAATCATCCTTGTGAAAGATCTTCCCGAATGAATTTCTGAACCCTAACTAATATTTTATGTAAAGTTGTGGGTGGGGCTTTCTGGAAATGAAGTAACTGTGTATTTTATAATTCCTGCCTCGTGAATCCCCACAACTGAGTCAGTAGCACATCAATTTTATAGATACAAGCATACAGAAAGCATTTCTATTCAGATAATCCTTTATGGCCTTAATGTTTGAGGATCAGTTAGTCCCACAAGATGAAACAGAGGCCAGAAATTTCGTGCAGTGTGACAACATTCTGTTATTCACTTACTATTATGGCAAGAGGCACTGGTATCACAAGTGTTAAGACTTGCATGAACATTACAATTTGAATTTTATTTTTAGAGATCTGCAGCTCAGTCATAGAGATTTGCTGTAGGCAGAACTTGTCATACAAACACTCAGCTTAGAACTAATTTTCTTTAACATGTTTTAACATCTTCCAAAACAAACAAAGACTTCAGCACTTTTAAAACCACAGTTTTCTGTGTCTTGATCAAAACATCAAGTCTTGAGTCAACAATGAGCAGGTCTAGTGTGAAGTTTACTGTGCCTTATATTTAAGGCACAGTAACGTTAAGTGAATTGAGTTACTCTGTAAGTGAACTGCAATAACACACTCAGGCTCAAAGTCTCTGTTTATTAGATACTACGCTAAGGCCTCTATTAGATTCTGTCTTAACATCAGCTTGAACCCAACTGAACTCTGCTCCTCATAATAATCTTTCCCAAAAGGACAGAAATACTGTTTTATAAAAATATGTTTCCAGATTATGATATGCCATTTATTGAAGCACTTGTGTCAGTTAAGTGCATCTCACATCTCCTGTTCTCATTTTTTTTTGGTTGATTTTGGACTCCATGTATGAGATGGATAATAAAAAATTGAAAATACTATTTACAAGGTCTTGTAATGATAGGACAAGGGGTAATGGGTTTAAACTGGAAGAGAGGAGATTTAAACTGGATGTTAGGAAGAAGTTCTCCGCAGTAAGGGTGGTGAAACACTGGAACAAGTTGCCCAGGGAGGTTGTGGATGCTCCCTCCCTGGAGGTGTTCAAAGCTAGGTTGGCTGAGGCCTTGAGCAACCTGTTCTAGTGGGAGGTGTCCCTGCCTATGGCAGGGTGGTGGAACGGGATGATCTTTGAGGTCCTTTCCAACTGAAACCCTTCTGTGATTCTGTGAAAGAGCAGCAGAGAGCCCTGCTAAGATGGTCAAGGGCCTTAAGCATAAGGCCAAAAAAGGGAGAGCAGAGAGAACTGGTCTTGTTTAATTTTGCTTAATTTGAGAAAGAAGAGATGAAGACATTAACTGATAGCGGCGTAAAACTGTTTGTAGGGTATTTACAAACACAACACAAACATAATCAAAATTTCATGCTACCAGATGATAACAAGGGGCAACAACCACAGATAGTGGCTAGGTTAGACACTAGTAAAAAAAAGAACTTTTACTGGAGGATAATACAAAGTAGCAAGGAAGGCTGCAGAATCACTATCCTTGGAGGTTTGTAAAACTTGGCTAGACAAAGCCATACCTATCCTGCTAAAGTGGCAGTGCTAGTTCAGGAGGTTGGACAGGATGACCACCAGACATTCCTTCCAACCAACATTTATGTCACAAACTATAACTTCTGCTAATTGACAGTAACTGAAACGACTTCAAAAGGAAATGTGGTTGTGCGTAGGGGAAGAAAAAATGTCTATGCATGTATGAAAAATGGACTTTGGACTCTGTAAATCCATACAGGCAGAATTAAGGAAATGCATTTAGAGATGAAAGACAACTGCAGTGTTGCCTTAGCAAGTTTAAGGTCAACAAGGAGATCAAAAAGAGCCTCACTAAAATTTTTGGGCAGTGTTGTGTTTGTAAATGCCCTACAAACAGTTTTACACTACTATTAGTTAATGTCATAATCTCTTATCAAATTAAGCAAAATTAAAACCTCACTAAAATTTGAAATTTTACATATTTCCTATTCTGAGTTGGAATATAAAACTGACAACTTTCAAGGTTCAGAGGGGAGAGTTTTTTCATAAATCACAGAAACATCCAGGTTGGAAAAGCCCTTCAGGATCATCAAGTCCAGCCTAGAACCCTACTCTACAAGATTCACCTTAAACCATATCCCTAAGCACCACATCCAAACAACCCTTAAACATATCCAGAGTGGGTGACTCCACCACCTCCCTGGGCAGCTCATTCCAGTGCCTGACCACTCTCTCCATGACAAACTTTTTCCAAATGTCAAATCTAAACATCCCCAGTCTCAGCTTGAGGCCATTCCCCCTTGTTCTATCTCTAATTACCTGTGAGAAGAGCCCAGCAGCAGCCTCTCCATAACGTCCCTTCAGGTAGCTGTAGACAGCAATGAGGTCTCCCCTCGGCCTCCTATTTTCAAACAAAATAGTCTCAGCCCCTCAGTTGCTCCTCATAAGATTTATTCTCTAGGCCCTTCCCTAGCTTTGTTGCCCTCCTCTGGACCCTGTCCAGCACCTCCACATCTCTCATGTATTGCGGTGGCTGAAACAGAACACAATACTCAAGATGTGGCCTCAATACATTATATATTTTGAGGGTTAAACATATCTTCAACATCTTCAGCTGTACAATTGACTGTCTTGGATGCCAGAAAAGATCTTCAAGCATATCGAATATAACTCCTATGGTTATTTCGAAAATAATCTAGGAACCCTGAATATATTTGTCTGTCACTAGGATAAGTTCTACAGCAAAGTTTTATCTTTGTTTCTGTGATAGCTTGCTAAAATATAAAGTACACACACAAATAAATTAAAAAAATAAATAATCCTATTTAGCCATTGAAGACCAGCTGGCTGAGATTCTCTTGCTGCTTCTCCCTGTAGATGACTCTGATGAGACTAAGATATTAATATTTTTTAAATCCACTTTATTTCCTGCATTTCCAGCTGGGTTTGTGCTCAATACTGGTAACATCGGATTGTCCAAAAGTGTCCATATGATCATTAGCAGATGTGTTTTTTAAAAACCAAAACACTTAGTAAATGGGAAAGATAGTGTTTCCTGTATTTCATAGAATCACAGAATGCTGGGTTGGATAGGACCTCAAGGATTATCTGGTCCAAACGTTCTTGGCAAAAGCAGAGGCTAAGGTGTCCCAGCATCCACTGTTTGTTCACATTTACTGCATGTGTGTTGTGTGTTATGGACAATTTAAAAGGCTTGAGGAGGACAGCAGAAAACAGGCTGCCATACACTGACATGCAAGCAAGCAGCTTACTGCAGCACATGGGGTAGATGAAAGCCACTGTAGGAAAGAGAGCAATAGAGAGCAGAGAGCCTGTGGGGTGGCCGGAGAATCCTGAAAAGAACAGACTTGCCTATAACAAAAAGACTCACAAATACCCTGCAGGTTGCCAGAGGAAATGACACTTTCCTAGGGTGTCTGGTGGGACCATGCACTCTGGGAAGCTGCTCAAAGCTCCAGAGTATGAGCTGTGTCAAACACTGGCTGGACCCAGAGAGTAGTAGTGAATGGAGTTAAATCCAGCTGGCAGCTGGTCACAGGTGATGTTCCCCAGGGGCTGTGCCTGTTTAATATCTTTAACAACGGTCTTGATGAGAACACCATCAGTAAGTTTGCAGATGACACCAAGTTAGGTGGGAGTGTTGATCTACTTGAGGATAGGAAGGCTCTTCAGGTGGACCTGAACAGGATGGATTGGTGAGCCAAGATTAATTGTACGAGACTCAACAATGCCAAGTGCCAGGTCCTGCACTTGGGCTGCAACAATCCCACACAGCACTGCAGGCTTGGAGCTAAGTGTCTGGAAAGCTGCTTGGCAGAAAAGGACCTGGGGATGTTAATCGACAGCTGGCTGAACATGAGCCAGCAGTGTGGTCAGGTGGCCAAGAAGACCAGCAGCATCCTTGTTTGGATCAACAATAGTGTGGCCAGCAGGACTAGAGAGATGACTGTCCCACTGTACTCAGCATTGGTGAGGCTCCACCTTGAGTACTGTGTTTGAATGCTGCAGGACAAGAGAGACACTGAAGTGCTGGAATGTCCAGAGAAGGGCAATGAAGCCAGTGAAGTGTCTTGAGAATAAGCCTTACGAGGAGGGCTGAGGGAACTGGGGTTATCTAGTCTGAAGGAGGCTGAGGGGAGACCTTACTGCTCTCTACAACTACCTGAAAAGAGATTGTAGAAAGGTGAGTCTCCTTTTGCAAGTCATAACTGATAGGACAAAAGGAAATGGCATCAAATTATGCCAGGGAAGGTTTAGGTTAGACAGAAAAACTTCTATACGGAAAGGGTTCTCGAGGACTGAAATGAGCTGTGCAGGGAGGTGGTAGAATCTCCATTCCTGGGTATATTTAAAGTTGTCTAGATATGGTGCTAAAGGATATGCTATAGTAGTGGCCCTGGTAGTGTTAGATAATGATTGGACTTGATGATCTTAAGGGTCTTTTCCAACCATAGTGATCCTGTGAAGGCAAAAAAACCCCAAAAACAACGAACCAACAACAACCAAACAAACCAACCAAAAATGAACCACAAACAAAAAACAGGTAGGGAACTGTGAACAGTAAGAGTTGAGAACACTAGGAGAAGAAACATCTTCATCAGAAAATCAGCGCACCTGTCAGAAATCACCTTGCTCTCTTTTGTATTCTCAACAAAGCATTAGAAACTGGATGTCCTTTTGATATTTCAGGCGTATTCCCTTCAATGAAAAGGTGCAGGTACCTTTATGCTTCTGAGGCTGCTGAGCATCTGTTTCCTGTCAGCACAATTTAGCAATCCCACTCGCATTCACAGCACTGTCTAAGGGGTTCCTACAATTATCAATGAGTATTTCCACATCACTTTAAAAAAAGACTTTTTAAAAGGTGTTTCTGAGAACTTTCCTAGTGATGAAAAATAGTGATTTTTTTAATGGGGAATTTGTAATATTTCTTGTAAAACATATGGACAAGTCATTATTACCATATTGTTAGTCATTCACTGCAATGTGGATTGCTGTCTGCACAGCTTGACAGAGAACCTGTGGTGCATTCAGGAATTATACCCTGGTCTGCTAAATATGCAAGCCGAGTTACTTCTCTCTTTTTCTAAGAGGATTATTAAAGCGTCTCACTGACATTACAAAACCATTTTAAACGGCTGCTCATCTGTGTTAGTCAGAAGATTGATTTCACTTACTTCTGATTCTTTCAGAGTCTATTCTTTTTCATGTTTGGTTTATAAAAAAGTAAAAAAATAAAAATAATAATAATAAAAAAACCCCAGGAGCTGAACAATTCTGGGTTGTTCTGCAGCAATGAACTAGCACAGACTGGAAAAGAAGGTACTGACACACAGCCTTAGCAAGAATTCATACTTCAAGAATCTAAGAGGATTTTATGCATGAACTTTCATAAGGCTATTTAGAGATGATAAAATTCTCCTGTCAGCATCCCTTTAAAGTTTCTCTATATAAATACCAACAATCTTGCTGGACAATTGGCGAGACATTAGGAGGCTTACTGCATGCTGTGCTGTGAAGCTATCTAGTTTTAAAGAGCAAATGACTCATTTAATAGATATGGTTCTGTTGAAAGAACATTCTTCAGAGCTTAGTAAGAAGTTTAAACCACATTAACATTAGAAATCAATGAGCCAAAAACCTGTGGACTACTGAGGTCATGGTTAATAAAGAAATTCTTCAATTTTATTTTAATATCCTGGTTCTGGTCTAATCATTTGAGCTCGTTTTTAAACATGGTCTGGATGTAATTCACCATTCCACACAAAAAGACTGGTTCCCAGTTTTACTCTCTTCAGTAATGTCAATTATATTAAACCTGACTTACGCCAGACAAATTGACTACATTTGCTGATATTTTCAAAGAAATAAGCTACCTAACCCACAGAGCACAGGTCTATTTAATTGTGCCATTTTGAGTTTTCTAGCTACATGATATACATCTTCAGTTGGCTTTGTGACATGAAAATATGTAACAGTGAGCCCAACGTTAGCTTTCACCTTCAAATGACATTTCTCACTGTCCAAGCCAGTGTAGACTGGAATTAATGGAACAGCATTTCCCTCACTGGAGACAAGGCTGCCTCTGGTCTATATCCAGACCGAAAGCATGCTAAACACTAATTCTATTAATTAGGGATTGTGTCTAAGTTCTACTCATAGACAAGCATTTCTACAGACAGGCATTTAATTGTTCTAGTCACCCAAAATCTGCTTTTTAAGCTTTCTGACAGGAGATGGCACAGAAAAGGCAGGATGTTTGCACTTTAAAAAATGCATTGTTTTTGCTATAAAAGGAAAACATTGCAAGTCTGAAAACTTATTTTTACTGAAATCTCTACTGAGAAACTCAGCTCTTAATAAATGAAGGGAAGACCAAGAACTGGGGACCAGTATGGCAGAAGACAGTCAACTTTTAGTGCAAACAGCTTTAAAGTTTCATTAGTGTTAGAATACACATGCTGGAGTAGTTTTCTTGCACACTGGAGAAACATTTCTTGTTGAAACACTGTGTCTTGGGTTTGTGAGAAGTACATCCATCATCTTCCACAAAATGCTTATGTAGAGAGAGAAACACAGCATTGATGTGAATGCAGATATCTCAGGTTTCCACAAAGCCTTCTTCAGAAATATTACTTATCAGTGTTATGCTGGAGCTGAAAAGTGAAACTATGGCATAGTGGTAACAAGAACCTCAGGTGGCTAGATTAGCTGTCCAGACTACTGGATAACTTTAGGGTCACTTATTTATTCTATTGTTAACAGCTTCAGTCACTCAAACATTAGTTTTAAAACACAAATCAAAGATGAAAAGGAGTCTACGCTGTGAGAATTGTCTCAGCAAGAATCCTTTTCAATAAAGATCTACACATAAATTAGGGTGCCACTTCTAAGGCAGAACATTTTGTGATTTTGCCGTGATTTGTATTTGCCCCTTTTACGGAAGCAAACACTGTTGTCTGCTCAGATGTTTATTTCTGCATATCAGTACTGTCACAGCACAGTCTGCTGTGCTGGACTCTGTTGACATTTAAAACACTTGCATATTTCTATTTTAATTCAGATCACAAACACATCTCTGAAGTGAATTCCCCAATCATCCACACTTACTCCACTTTAGTTGATGTGGATTTGCCTTACAAGTACAGAGCTTCCAAATGAAGCTAAGCAAGAACTCATCTAACATGCTACTTCAGCCTCTGAAAGTGTCCAGGCATTGGACTAGACAAGAAAGAACTTCAAAGATCTCTCACACCCAAACCTAGGTTAACAACACTGCATTTCCCCAATGCTCCGTGCTAGCTGCTTATGTAGACTTAGCCTTTGCTTCCACATGTCTAGAAGAGGCATTTTTGTTAGCAAAGCATCTCTGGGATTGTTTTTTAAAATTAGTTAATTAAAATGTCCATTTCAATGTCCTTTACCTATGCCAAAACTGTAATAATGGTCTGATAAATATTATATTCATGTTATTAAAACAGTAACAGCAGCAAAATCAAAACAGTAACAAAAGCTTTTCCCATGGTGAAGGTTATTAAGGAACAACCATATGCCTCTGACAACTGTTTTTGTCAGTAAAGGGAGTAGGAGATTTGTAGACAAAGCTTTCTGTCACATTTGGAAAGAAAATGTTTCAATTGGGTGAAAAAAAGAAGGTAACTACTGAAATCCCTTTTGTGTAGGTAGTTTTCAATAACTTGTTTGTCTGCTTCTATTACTTGCTTCAATAGCTGAGAGATAAAGAGCTAAAATGAACACGGAACTGTAAACTCATACAAACCTGATAGTGTCCCTTCAGAACAAGCTTATAAGCTTATTCTCAAGTTCATTTCAGTTAGCATGGTTTTTCAAAGTGGGCAAGTCCTCACGGATGCACATTCACAGCCAAATTGCCCAGGTTGTTCACCACTGTTATTTGGCAAGGTCTCCAGCCAGATGGGCTTGCTAATGACTCCTGTAAGGGGCTTAAATCAGAATCTAGTGTAACACATGACTGCCATGTTTAATTACTCTGTTAATACAGCTTAATGGACATTGTTTTCTATGTAAAAGTCAGATTTTTTGGATGAAAAATACAAAGACAAAATAGTCTTTTGCATTTGAAAGTAAGGATAACAACAGCTTGATTATCTGCCCATGTATAACCTGTCCTCAGAGCAGTCATTCAGAAAATTTGCTACAGCAGACAGACATTGGTTCAACTTCAAAATATTTCTTAGCCAACATGTATTAGCAATGGACACAGAATTTTACTTGCATCGGTTGAATACTTTCTTTTCAATGGTTTTGTTTTTTGCTTGTGGGGATTTTTTGTAACTATTCAAGAATTTTCTGTAGGATTGCCTGAATGCATTCAGCAGCTGAAAGGAAACTGGGTTACAACCATGACCTTGAACCATCCCTTTTTTTTTTTTCTCCACTCAGGATAGGTCAAACCTGCTCATTAGTTAATCTCATTTTGCTACACTTTTCTGATGTAGAATTTAAGCTCAGCACTATAGGCAAAACATGTCACATATGCCAACACTGCAATCAAACCCTTGACTGCAGGCAGAAGATGGCAAACTATTTGCTGCTACAACAAATGTAAAGCAATATGAGAAAACTGGGTGCCTTTGAAAAATTTCTTCAGGATGCACTTTTGGGTAAAGCAGGCTTTTTTGGTATTGTGAGATTTTCTTTGTTTGTTTGGTTTTGGTTTCCCCCCTGGGTGGTAAGTGACTGTGAATGGTCAAAGCAGCTTTTGCTCCTTGACTTGTGAAGCTACCTCCTCAGATATAGAACAGACCATATAAAAGATATTAACTCTGATAATGTTGACGGCCCCTCATTGGTACCAAGGGACCGTGAAGAGCTGGACTATCCCTGGGATTGAGAATTTAAAAGAGTGTGCTGAACAGAAACCCACACTATTATTTAGGCCAGTAATTATACATAATACAAGGACAAATGATTCAGGTTTAGATTTTTAATGTTTATTAAAAAAGCAGGATGTATGTTCATTTCAAATTAAACAGTTAAAAATGTTAAAGCATACAAACGAATCAGTTGTGTACTAGCAGCATCCAATTGTTAGAATTTTCTAGAACTCCTCAGTACAGTCTTGGCAAGCTAAAAATATTACAACTTGCAACCAACTGACCTCACCATAGTGCAGATAAATCAAACTTTATAAAAACAACAATTTAAGGTTAAATAAGCTTAAATAAAGGTGTTAAATACAAGACACTTGATCAAAGCTTCTGTACAAAGATAAAGAAATTTGGCATTGTACAATAGATTGGCTGGCTCACACCGTACATGGTTTCAATAGTTAAGCAGTGTATAACTGTTTAGCTGAACATCAACTATACAAAAGTAACTGAAGGTGGGAGAGGGCTAACCCCAGTGAGCCATTTACAAGGCATGTGTATTTTTAGAAAACCAGAACACTGTTTATATTCAGGCACCATTTGTTCCTGCAAATAAATAATCTCTAATGTTTCTGCATCCAAACTAGTGTTAAACACATCAGTGCTAACATTTTATAAACACAGCTTTGTGACTATTCACTATACTTCTTATTGCTATGACGATATGGACTGTGGAAATAAAACTACTGTACATACAAAAAAATAGAGCACCTTTTAAACATTAAAGTATACGTCTGGTTATTCTTTTTATCTTACAATACTGAAGCCCAAGCTAATGTAAATTGCTTTAACATCTTCACCAGTGCACCTGAAATGCAGGAACTAAAACCCCAAATATTCCTCTTCAGGCAAGCCCCAGACAGAGCATTTTCTAAAACTGTCTAAAATGACACTAAGAATGTTTTACATTCATCTGCACACAAACAAGTATCTGCTATTCTCTGCTTTCTTCACGTGAATTTAAAGACGGATTACCACAGTTCTCTCTCCTTTTTAAATGAATAAAGCTGGATAGAGAATGTGGCAGAAACACCTAAAATGGATTGTGAACACAGTGAAATTATTACCCTGCTAATTCAAAAAATACAGCTGTTACATTGTTCAAGTCAGTATTTTCCTGGGGCCCAGTTAGGATTTTTTGTCTATTGTGTTGAAAAACCATTCTGTAAATTTCCTCAGTTGAGCAGCTGCTGTTTGAGACTCCTCCTGAAGTCTCATGTTATCTTGTCTCAGGTGCTGTACCTCTGCTTGGAGAACTGCCTTGTCCTGTTTTTCCTGATTAACAAAGATACAAGTTGAGTAAAGCGAGTAGTTGTGATGCCAGCATTTATTTTTGTTGTTAATACTTCGGTGCAAGTCATACAGCTATGTTTTGCTGAGCTCCCCAATTCATTCTGACAACTACTATAATTCCCCAAATACGCTCCAACCACCTCATTCATTCTGAGAAAATACCGCAAACTGAAAATTAGATGCTCCTTAATAAAAAATCATAGGTGTTTACTACATTTAATAAAAATATTCAAGCACATAAGAAGCTTTTAGCTATTAGTAATCCTATGTGACAGCCCAAGCCATAAAGAACTGATTTCACGCATATGTCAAGGGGAAAAAAAAAAAAAAAATCTAATTTCAAAAATTTCCTTTACATGATTATTATCTTACCAAAAGCAGTCTCATTTCTACCAGTCCTGGCACTGTCTCCAGTTTAGAAATTAAGACAGCAAATGAGATACAGAGCAAGTAATTGTTACCTGACCAAAATGCTACAAGGCAACAAGGATGACAAAACTGGAGCATTAGTGCCCGTGTCCATATCCCTATTCTGTGTTAAATCCAAGGTACTACAAATGGAGAAAAAAATGTGTCATTCTTTCTAGAGTAGGACTTTATATAGGACAGTTATTCTGGAATAAAGATCCGTAAACCAGTTAGCCTTGGGGCAGCTTGTTCACATAACCATTCCCACAGGATTGTCTGATCAACCACTGGACATTCATTAATTACACTATCTAGGTTAACTGATGTACTTCTTTTAAGGCCTTAATGAACTGCACATAAAGATGCAACTCTTACAGCTGAAGAGTAATAAAATCATTCGTGACTTCTTACCTTTCTCAGGTCAGTTTGTAGTTGCCGGAGGATTACTTCAAGTTGGTTTACTTTTCCAGTCAGAGTACTTGGAGCATGTTCCCTGTAAAGGAAACCACGGCCTTTACTTTGAGTTAGTTAACATTTTCTCCCCAGGCTTTTGTAGAGTAACACTTTTAATGATAGCAGAAGAAACAAATTGGTTCAGACACAGTTAGGAAAACACAGACAAAATGAACATCAGCACAAGACTGGAATATAAACCCATTGCTGCAACACCTGAAACATGACACTGCTTCTCATGAACATCAGGTAGAAATTATGCTCATTTTAAGAAGAAATGACTTTGGATTTATCTGCATATACCTTCACAGTGCAAGTCAAACTTGCTGCTCACTGGTGTGCCAAGCACATTTGTTAACAAGCTACTTTCTGAGATGGACTGCGTTAACCTGAAGCAAGCTGCAGCAGCAATTACTGTAAACCAAAAGATCTGTCAAGAGTTCCTTTGTCTGGTCTGCAGCTACATCATTTCCAGTAAAAGATAAACAAATGCCTTTATGTAAACAAAGATTTTGTTTAAAGATCAAAATATATAAAATATTGCCACAGGTTAATCAAATGCACGACCAAAGGAAAATACTGAGAATAACTTCTTCTATGTGACAATGAGCACCATGTGAGACAGTTTCGTATACATTATAGATTAAATTAGCCATACTGTGAGTAATTTTGTCTAGCAGAGAGAAGCTTTATATACAAAGCTGTATCAGCTGCTTCATGCAAGTGCACAAATCTGACAGATTTGCCAATGCTCAAAGTGGAACATCTTTTGCAATTGTTACTGATCACTAGGCTGGGGAAAGATGTGAACTTAGAAGTCATTACAATAAATACACTTACATAGTAAAGTACATTAATACATTAAAATATGATAGTCTGGCAAGCAAGAAGATTTTTCTTTCCATTCTTTGTTCTACCGTTCCTGCAGCAGAAGAGCAAAACTACTCAAGATGGGTTTTTCTTATACATATTATATTGCTGAATTTGTGTTTTTAATAAGTATACTCCTCATGGCAGGGAAGACAAGGAGGGGAAAAAAATGGGGAAAAAAAATCCCCAGAATTCTGGGATGAATTAGGCAATCTGACAGAAAGGTTTCCTGCAGTCCTCAGTTGCAGGTTCTTTTGACTAATTTACCTCTGTATAAAAGAAAAGTTATTGATTGTATTTCTATTCATACCCCCTATATATTCCCTATACAAAAATAATCTGTTATACTTATTTCTCTTTTCATTTGATTAGCTGAAGCTCTGCATCCAACTGTACTCTGTGTTAGAGGTCTGCTCTAGTGAGAGAGCTTTATCTGCCTCAACAACAAATTTTATACATAAGACTGTCTGAGAGATGGATTACAAGAAACAACAATTTTCAAATTAAAAACATGATTAGTCAAGGCAACAGGTCTGCCATCAAATGTCAGTGAAACATGCATATAGGCAATTTAACATGCAACATTAAGAGAAAAGTTATTTCCTTAAAATACTATTGTAAGAAATACATGTTAGTTCTGAAATACCCAGTAGCCTCAAGGAAATCTTTTCCATCCGGTGGACTCTCATCCAAAGGTAACTCTTGTGTTCCTTCCAAGCCCTGAGCTTGCTGCATGTCATTCAAGGTGCAAAAAGATGCTACTCTCTGATCTGTAAAAAAGTAACATAAGGATATGCTTAAAGCTGGACATATGTACAAAACAAAAGGCTACACTACAGCTATTATCCTGGTTCAGATAGAGAAATGGATGTAGGTTTCTACACCACATCTTTGGAGATAATCAGCAGATAAAAAGTATATTCCAACTAGTTGGCTTCCCCACACCTGCATCCAAAGGCAACCCCAAAGGAAATTTTTGTGTTTGTCAGCAGAATAAGACATATTTGTTTGGACCAGTTAATGCTGATATGAACAGTAAATTGGTCTTGATGAAATCTGCAGAAAACTATTTGAGAATTCAGAGCCATAAGCAACGACAATAATAATTCAGTGAAGTGTGTTGCATTTTCCACAGACTTAGAGCCATCAGATTGCTCAGAATCTGCACTGTTCATCTTGTGCTGTTTTACTGTCTCAAGCATTTGCAGAACCTAATTGTAATCTGCATACTTGAAAAACAATAAATTCACACTACCTTTATCAATTGAGGCTTTGTAATATATTACTAAGGCAGGCTATTTTCTACACTGGATTCCACTAGAACATAATCTAATGAGCACAGATGCAATTACCTATGGATATACAGTGTGGTTGCCAAAGTATGTCAGTCACCATATAATAGAAGGTTGCCATGCAGATCATCATTGCACAGAACAGGAGTAAATGATGCATTCATTAAGATTTTTCTCCTCAAAAAAAAAAAAACAAACCCAAAAAAACAACCAAAAAACTTATTCTGTGGAGATTGATTTAATTTATTTTTGTCAAACAAAATCCACATCTATAGGTTTGTATAAATTCTGGCAACACATGCCTGCCTTGCCCTTTCTCCCCTTGCTCTACCACCCCACAGGCCCGAAGCTTGCATTATCATGCAAACGTGCAAACATAGGAGATATCAAAGAAAGTTTACAAAAGGCAAAAGTCATCAATCTCAGACCATCACCTAGAAACGGCGTGTGATGACAGAACGGCCCAAATTCTTCATCTGAGTCAAAACCTGGAATAAGATTTAGAATGTTCCTATAAACAAGAGAGTCCATTTCTACTGGAGCAGCTGTGGCCCTCACGTACAGCGCACACAGTGGGATGCTCCCCATGCAACGCACGTTGGCTTTCACTCCCAGCCATGCAATGTTATTTCTACACATCAACAGGTGTCATCAATCCTGCTACTACTAGAAATACCCAGCCTTGTGACACAGCACGACACCTTGGCACGATACATAAAAAAACAACCCTGCACCCAAATAATGAATAAAGACCAGGTCATTTTAACTGGAGAGGAAATTTTGGTTTAAAAACTCTACCAAATGAAAATAGGAAATCACAAAACATTTCTTTAAAGAGATTTTTGAACTTTATAGTTTTAAGGAATAGCTAAGATTGTCAATCCATTCTACAATATAATGAAGAAAAGCTCTATGCAATTTTTTGTCCAGTTTTAAAGATCACAGTTTGTTGTCCCTACTTTAATACTTATTTCTGACTAGTGAGGGATCCCAGGAAATATTAATTACTTTTTGATATGTGCTGACAAGGTAAAAATACAATTGTAAACATAATCAATGACCTCATTCACAGATTTGAAACTTAAGTTGAATAGATATAATTAGTTCAGATAAAAATAAAAGTAGTTTCCCAGATAAAGCACAGTCTGTAGTCCAGAAACAAGACCGTGTAAACAATCAGTCTGAAGTACATATCGAATTATTGATTGCATCTTTACGCTGTTCACATTTTCATTACCACCTGGCTGGAGAAAGCAAAGCCAGAAACAAATATTATGTTAATGCAATTTTTTCTATGATCAACAACATGATTTTTTCTATAATCAACAACATGAGACATGTAACATTGGGTCTCAGAGGCAATTCTACTGTAATTTTAGAAAAAAAAAATCTGCATTTTTCTCTCTCTGCCAAGTAAACTTGATTAAAGAGAATGGCCACTTGTCTAGTTTATTTTGCGAGTTCAGAAAATGCTTTTGTCAGTTTGATCTTTGCAGTAGTATTTCAAAGCATCTTTTTCTTGACGGAAAAAAGCAGGTGCAAAACTAGGTACACGCAGTTGTTAATGAAATCACATGATGCCACTTTTAAACACAGTATTTTAAAACATTTTTACATTATTTCAACACACAACAAAAACAGGGGTCTTGGATGAAGTATAACGTGTGGACTGACTTTTTATCCTTGTGTAACTCCTAATGAATTTCAACTCCATATAATTAAAAAATAATATTAACACTTAAGAGTAGGAAAAGAATTGTTAAACCTTTTCTATTTTCCTAGTATAATTTAAATATATTTTTCAAATATTTATATATTTACAAAATATGAAACCATATTATGACATTCATCATGTATAAGGCATAAAGTCACTACACATCCACTACTAATCAGAAGTCTCTGATCATACAGCATGCTACATAAATTCATGTGTTGCTCTTCAAAAAGCAGTTGCTTAACTCTCAAGACCCAAGTTAATGTCTAAACCATTCTCTGAAAAAGTAACAATAGATCTGCAATAGCTACTACATCAACAAGATCCTGGACTAGAAAATGTTTTGCCTTTGAATACTTTTCAGGTACTTTAAAAGACATTTTTATTTACAGTAACACCACCAAATCCTGTTCATCTCCCCAGAAGTATTTACACTCACGAATAGTGTCACCAATTTATTATTTAAATCAAAACTGTTTTAAAACCTTTAGTGTGCTGAAGGTTGAACTTGTGCTTCAAAGATCAAAATCTTCCTATTGATCTTTGTTTAATTAACATAATTGACTAGACTTTATATACATGAAAATGAAATCGAAGTTCTCTTAACTGGCAGTCAATTTTTCAAAAGAAAAATCAAGTGTATTTCTGACTATGATGCTATAGAGATAAGTTCTGCTTTGTCCAAACTACAGGGATATCCCCATATTCAATTTACATGACATGTGCATACCAAACGGAAGAAAACACATGCAAATGTCAAAGCTCTTATTTTTATTTGAGACATTCCTGACAACTCCCACATGGGACCCATCCACAGCAAATCATTTGCAAAAATATATTGGTGCTGATATCAAAAGTTTAAGCAACAGTTGATTTAGCAAGCCCAAAGATGAGGCAAAATTCACATCTCACTTTGAAATAGTAAAACAGTACAGCTGTAACCATTAAGAATTTGAATTTGTATTTTCATTGTTCAAGACCATTAACAGAGGCCAGAAAAAACTCCAGACAATTCTGGATGTATTGTAGAGCAGAAAAGGCTAAAATGAGTCTACTGCATGAAGCTGCCCTCACATTATTAAGGCAAAGTCTACCCAGAAACATACACTGACATACACTGAAACAAAAACCATTACATGTGCATGCAAGAGGAATGACCAAATCTATTTTGAACTATTTTTTTTCCCTAGTAGTATAACATGCTAATTTGGTTAAAATAATTATTTCTCATCCTGAATGCTTCACTTCTTTCTCATTATGTGTAGGATTACTTGCACTAAGCTATAAAGGTTTTAAGTGGAAGAATTAAAACAATATTAATTATAGTAATATAGATGTTCCTCCAAAGGTAAATTCGTGTTAGAAAACACTGCACTCTGACTGGCACTAGTTGACATCCTTAAAAATAACCCGGGTAAAAATCTGAAGTTGAAACCACCTATTTTAAGGACCTAAACAACAGACATCAGAGGAACTTTCTTAGGCTATTAATTTTTTTTTTTTTGTAAGCAAGATAAACCTAGTTTAAAGTAGGACAAATAGTATAAAATTCTATTCACAATCATAATCAATATTTGTTTCTGTCAATTCTCTTCTGTAATGACAGTAACAGATACAAAGAACATCTAGAAAAGCTTTTAATTTTGTTCCCCAAAATATCAAAAAGATCCAAAATTAGCCATCATCAACATAACACACACGTTGAAAATCAGTTCTTTTTCCCTAGCCTGGAGATCTAGTGGAAGGATCATACAAAAAGATAATTAAAAAAAATACTCTCTTTAAAATTCTCTCATTTTCCCTTATTGTTTTCTGAAATGTCTTTGTTCTCCCTTTTCTAATTTGGCTTTCCAATTTATTCTATAAATCCCCTTATCTTAGTTTAAAATACTTTCCTTTTCTCTTTACATTTTCTCTTTTTTGCTGTACTGTCACTTACAGTTCTATCTATTTTTATTGTTTGTTTCAGGGAAGGATACAAAAATATTGAAACTGTACTTCTAGCATGTCAGCTGCTGCCTGCTTGCTATCTCCGCAGCTGCAACCAAGAGAACTACCAGAAGCATCCATGTATGAAAGAACGAGAGCATACCCCTTGCTACTGACTGCTTTCATGTTAAAGATGATCTCTGGATAAGTATCTGAATCAAAACTATTCCTGTGCAGTGTGAAGATCTAATGTAGCACTGTGCCCCAGCTTGTGGAAACTGATTCTCAACAGACACAGCTTAAGAAAAATCCCTTACTCATGCAGCTTCTGAAGACTGTGAAGTTAACACCTGCATAACTCTCTGTTGTACCATGAAGACCTGTCTTAGGAATAATAGAGGATTTTCAGGGAATGTTTGAAGTAAATATTCCACTTTCCATGAAAGTTCTTGCTGAGCAATGGCAGTAAAAATTAAATCCTTGAAAAGCTGAAAGAATAATGAGAATTTTTTCCTCACAACAAAAAAGTAACTCTGCCCCCATGGACCACAGTTTAGAAACTCCTACTTAAGACCAAAGCTTCTGTTGTATAAAAGCTAATACTAATTAATAAACATCCCATTCAAATGTTCAAAAATGAGACCTCTGTTTTTGTTAGACCCATGAGTAAACTCTGAGTACCAATGACACAGCAAAAATTTTGTTACTATATTTAATTATTAGTCAAATTAATGCCAAAATTGCAAGCACCTAAAAAGGTGGTATTTAGCATTAATCAAGATACAATTTTATTTTAAGACAGACAGATGAAGGATTGTGAGGCCCACATTACGGATGTCATACTGACCAACATACAAAGAGATACAGAGAAATCACAGGGGAAACATCCTGAGTGTAGAATCAAGATTGGTAATTGTAAAACTGATGTTAAGACAAGACCTTTTACAAAGGAAAAATTGAAGCCATATTTCTGAGTTCTAAAAGAGAATACACTTTGAAATGTCAGTATTAAGCAATTGCTATCTATTTTCTGATCTTTTTCATTGAATGTTTGGGTGAGAGTGGCAACTCCTAAGTCAACAACACTAAAGTACGCGAGGAAACTGCGTCTGCTAATTCCATATCACAATGCATTCCCTCCTAGTGATTTTTTTTTACAACATGGTTATCAGTTATTATTTTTTAAATGCTTTTCAAATTGCAAGTTACAGGATGGAGAAAGTTGAAGAAGAGATTAAGAATTCCATTCCTTGTAAAAATATCAAATTACACCACTATGAACTTAGTAAAACTGTTTCATAAAACACATATACACAGATGTATCTATTGTAGTCCTAAACAGAAAATAATTAATTTCTTCATACAAAACAGCATTATTGCTAATCAATAATTTAAAAAGCAAACCAATTAAAATTATCTGCATTGCAACTCAGACCATCAGCTCTTCAGATTATCTAGATATATGTAAGATTTTGCAATTAAAACCAAACAAGTGAATACTACTCCTCCCTAGGATAGTGTACTGTGGATAACTATATTATTCTAATGGTAATTACAATCACATAGCATTTACTGGTGTGAAACTTTTTCCATCATGATATTAAGTAACAAAGTAAATGAAACTCTATTAAACTTTTTCAAAGAAAGCTAAAAATACAGGAGCATTAACTAGTACAGAATGATCTTTTAGTCAGCTGAACTGGAACTTGAACTATTACTTATGACAGTGATAATACAAGACAAATTCATAGAATGGTTTGGGTTGGAAGGAACCTTAAAGATCATCTAGTTCCAACCTCTCTAACATTGGCATGGATGCTTTCCACTAGACTGGGTTGCTCAAGGCCTCATCCAACCTAGCCTTGAATAAATTCAGGTTTAGATTTTTGATGTTCATTGAAAAAACAGAATGTAGGTTAATTTCAAATTAAACACTTAAAAAACATTAAAGCATACAAACCAATCAGTTGTGTACTAGCAGTATCCAGTTAGACTTTTCTAGAATTCCTCAGTACAGTATATATTCTTCAAGTATAAGATTACAGATTTAATTGTTAACTGATCCAAATCTATTTTCAGTTATTTAATATGTCAGTAACAAATAGCAGGATGTTCCCTGAGATTCTCAGCAGCATGGTACTTCCTGCCAGCCACAACAGGCATGTTTGAGTAGTACTGAATAGTAATGAATGCACGTGCAGTTGATCAGGTTAGGAAACAGTACAGTATTTTATATTCCTAGTCAGCACTATTGGGTTGGGTTTGTAACAATGTCATTTTATTTAGTATAGTAAGTAGTTCTGAAGAGCTTTTGATCCAATTGAAATTTAATTACTTAGAGAAATAATCAGGTACCAACAAACTGATCATCATGGCTGCTTTTAAAAAACCCAACAGAACAACATCTCATCACTCATAAACTTAAGACCTATATCTTAATATAACAATGACTGTGGTAATGTTATCCTTAGTCACAGATACCTCAGACTTCTCACACATTCACTAATAACATCAGTTAAGGAATGTCACAAAATTCAGGCACCACAGTGACCTAAACAAAATACCAAACAATGAACCACTAATATTTAATTGTAAATATTCATATATATACTCAAGCCAACCTCCACCTTTCTATGTTTACAGGTTGTGTACGTTTAGCAGAGGTGAAGAATTTTTCTTAGTCAACCTGGTCTTGTAATTTAGTAATGCAAACCTAGTCTATATCCTGCACCTAAAGTTCTGCTACTGGACAATGGTGTACATTTTTGTTGTTTTCAAGGGCTTATTATGAAAACTGAGAGAGAGACTGCAACATAATTTGGGCTACACATACAAGTTCACAAACACAATAAACTCAGGGTAGTATTATTCCCAATTTCATTTTAAACATCTAACTTCAGTGCTTTTACTCTGTCCCTAAATAGATGAATTGACTAACTTGAATTCTCAGTTATGATCTTGCACACTGAGAAGTGATACTGCTGAAAAAAAATAAAGGGCTGTGTAGGCAAACACTGGATTTTTGTAATTCAAAATGTGGCTATACGATATATATATATAAATATTTAAAAGCTTGTGTACTGAACATTGATCTTTATTCAAATTTTCCTGTTACCTTCAAACGCTCGTGCAGCATCTACCAGGTGAGACCAGTCTAGCCCTGTGGCAGTCTCTGGCAGGGGCATCAGGCCAGGATCATTGAATTTGGCTTTATCAGATAAGGACCCATCTGAGAACCAGAATTCATCTAAACAATAAACACAATAATTAGTCTTCCTATAACAATGATGTACAATTCATTTTGAAGCTATTACAATGAACTGTAAAAAATGAGCGCTTATCTTAATTTCTCGTTTCTGTGTTTTTCTGTTCAATACTCAATATGGGTAGAAAATTTTCAGACTTTGGCAAAATAAGATGGGAAGGGTTTTTGAAGAGTTTTTAATGTCATTTTGCACATGGGGTGGTCTTTGCATTTTCATGTGAATGCTGTCTGAGTAGGCAGCATCCATTCTTAAAACACTGAGCAGAAAACATAAGCACTGAGCAGAAAAGTTGTTAGATAGAGAGTTATAAATATAAAAAGGCTGTGAAACATGTGAGATATTTATATGGAGAGTTTTATACTGAAACATAAATATTTCAGTTCCAGAAGCAGTTTTTAAAATATCACTTGTTTTTCTTTTAATGCATTTGTAAATTCTAGCCTATATTCAAACCTCACATTCACACTGAAAATACTAACCCATTAGTTTAATATTTGCAGCTGTATATTGAAGGACGTAAGGTGTGTGCCAAGCTCTGCGCTCCAGAGCCTGCTGTAACGCACTGCATATTAACTGAAATGTATACACTATAACATTAGTTCAAACACAGCTCCTTTTTTTGCCTGCCCTGCCCCCCACTTTTTGTAAACGCAGTCTTTTAGAAAGGTACCACAAACATGTATCTTGAACAGTTTTACGTTATCCTTATCTATCCATGGTGATCTTCACTCTGATCAATGTGAACACAAAATGAAAACTGCTGAGCAGACACATAAACCAAGATACATTATTCATAATGACATTTCATCTTAACCATAAAGCTACTGATACAATATCATACTTCTATTTCACAGTGTAGTTAGGAAAAAGGAAATTTTGCTTCAGATGTATCTATTTGTATTCAGTAGAAAGGTCAAAATAGTATTTTTTTTCCTCAAATATTTCAGATGGGCACTTCTATCTAGTTGTTCCATTGATTCAGGTTATAACATTCCCAAGGAATACTTTTTTCCAGGAAAACACCTAACACCAAAGTCAATGAAGGAAAAAATGCACACATACAAGTGGAAGTTACATTGTAGTTTAAGAAAATGGCATGCTGTCATTGTCCTGATACCAATGAAAAAGAAAAATGAAGTCCACTTAAATGCAAGATCTCTGACCTAAAAATCCCAAACCTGTGGCCCGTAACAGAGCTTTCTACTGCACAGAGCAATGACTAGAGCATATCATATTCTTTGCAGAAAGATTGGATTTTATTTTTTTCAATAATGTCAGGAACAGGAAAGTAAAGATCTGCAATGTTCTGTCAGCATGTATTAAATATGTATTTGTAACATAAATTGCTCAGTAGGAGTCCAACAAACAAAAAAAAAACCTCTGAAGCAGAAATCCTGTTTACTGTGGAATTTTATCATGTTCTATAACTTACAAGAAAGATGAAGTATTGTTATATTACAATTGGAAGTAGCTTGACAAACATCTATAGAAGTATCTTGATACCTGCTCTTAGTATACTAAAAGTGGATGTTGTATGAAATGGAAAAATGTAATGTAAAATTACATGACACCAAGCCATGTGGTGCAGTTGACCTGCCAGAGGGCAGGGATGCCATCCAGATGGACTTGGATAGGCTAGAGAGGTGGGCCCAGGCCAACCTCATGAAATTCAACAAGGCCAAGTGTAAGGTCCTGCACCTGGGNCTGGACGAGGCCTTGAGCGACCTGTTCTAGTGGGAGGTGTCCCTGTTTATGGCAGGGGGTTGGAACTAGATGATCTTTGAGGTCCCTTCCAACCTTAACTATTCTATGATTCTATGATATTCTACCCATACATCTGTCCTAAGATTATTTTTTTCCAGTTCCTTATAAAGATACAAAAATATTATCTAAGTTTACCTTAGGCTGAAAATACATTGGAAGCTCAACATCAGAGCATTCTCTGTGCTTTTGCATATGACCTGGTGTTCTGGAGCATGCCAAATTCCTTCCTTCTGCCCCCTCCCCTGCCATGGGTTTGAATGGGGAGAAGGTGGTGTGAAAGCTGCTTCTCCCCTCCCCACCCCCACGGGCTTGAAAGAGGGAAAGCAAAAGGTGTCTTTTCCATGTGTATTGACCCGTGTGGACGCCTGTGCTGGGAATCAGGCTGGTGGTTGGCTGGGTTTTTTGAGCCCAGTATAAAACGGCAAATAGACACTTTGTCTAGAAAAGCAAAAATAGAGCAAAGGGGAAAGGCATGATGTTCTCACCTTGAAAGAGTTCCCATCTTGACAGAGCTCCTGACAGGACAGGTCCCCACCTTGACAGAGCTCCTGCTGTGGTAGAGTTCCCAGTTTGGACCATACCTGCTTTTGGACAGCTCCTACCTTTTTTGCACGGCTCCCAGTTCTTGCACCATCCCTACTTTTGTCTGGTTCTCCCCACTTTTGCAACACTCTGTGCAAACTTGCAGGTTTGGCAAGTCCTGGGGTCCTTTTGAGAGAGCTGCCGGTGGCACCCAGAACCAGGTGCTCTTGGACCATACTACAGGTGATTTCCCGGATGCTATTCCAAACTGGGGAGACCTGAGCAGTTTGGGTCTCCCCTGCTGCTGCCAAGGCAGTGTTGCTTCCATGAACCCCTGTCTTGTGGCAGTCATGTTTCAAGACATTTCTGACTTTGGCAGCTTTTCCACCTGCCTTGGATTTCTGACATGTGGATCCAGGCTATTGGATATCGCTTGCAGCGTCAGAAGGCAGACGAGCCGCAGAGAAATCCAGCAATACCTATCTCACCTTCATGACTAAAGCCTGCTGTTCCCTTAATTCTCTGCTCAGCCTGATTGTTAGTGGGGTAAAGCTGTGTTTGAAGCTTAGCCTTTTCCATTTTCTGACTTCCTTAATCTCTAAATTTGTCCATAGCATCCTTTGAAGAATTCCTGATAGAACCTGTAAATAAACCTAAACTAGTTTTGTATAAAGTTTTGGGGGTGGGATTTTCAGGAAGATAAAATGATTCCATTTTTATAATTCCTGACTCAGCCACGTTAATTCCCTGCCTCCACGACACCTGAGCATTATAAAAACCTTATTTATGCAACTACAGACGTTTTACACACCACCATTGTGGAAAACAGAAAGAATGCCTTATCTGAAAAGCTGGCAAGTCAGCTTTTGGTTCTAGAGCAGTAGGCAGGCCCCAAGGGACAACCCTCGCTTTTGTGTGATCAGCCTACAGACGCCGATTGTGAAACCTGTCAAGAAGATGCCTGTTCCCAGTGCAATTCTGCTGGCTTTCCAAATTAAAGTGTAGGAGGGATGCATTAACCAGTAGTCATCCTTCATTATGCACTGTCATTGTGAGAACTTCAGTTCACTTTAGGGTGGATCCTGTTTGGTCCTGCATAAGACTTGACAGAGCAACCCAATTGCAGAAAGTCTGCCAGAACAGAGGTTTCAATATTGACAGCTCTGAAAACACAAGGGCTGATGCTGATGGCTGACGCTGTAAGTGGAGTAGCTGTACAGGTGTAAGTATGTCACCACAGAATAATTCATTTTCAAGATAAAAATTACATGTTCCCCTGCACGGGGGTTGGAGAACAGGAAGAATGACAGGAATGTTCTAATGACATAGGAAGAATGTTCTAATGACACAGGCCACTTTGTGCTTTTGATTTTCACAAAATGTGAAAAGCATTTGCATTTCAGGAGTGCTCGTCTCCTGTATTTGCATTTCCTCATTTCCTCCCTGTTTGTCTTACACTGCTGTTACCTCTATTTCTTCTTTGCATGACTGCTGCATTCTGATTTGTACAAAGGTGGCAAATTATGCTTGGACATGTCCACCTCTGTGTGTCCAGGAGGATATAACTAATCCTGTAGACTGCTTATCTTGATTGCCCACAAGACTGGTTTTGAAGCAACAGAGACTTAACTGTTATTTCCTTTGGAGAAACAATGTAAACATTATCTTTCCATTTTAAAGACCATTTTATTTTCTGTACTCCTTTTGGCAGAGAAGCATTGATCTTGTGGTTGCTAATCCTTTCAGTTATGCTACTCCCTTTCTACACTTAGGGATTTTCTTTATTTTTATGGTTGACAGTAAAACTATAAAGCATTCTGAAGCTCTTATTTGCATCAAAAATATATGGTCAGTTCATTATCCAACAGAGCTCATCAGTCCCACATATCTCTGTATCCAAGGGTTAACTAGTTATACAGAAAGATTCACCTAACTTAACTGTTTCAACTCTCAAGGCAAGTATCCTGCTTCAACTGGAAGTGCAACATTTATGTAGAGACTGTACATCATGAAAAATATCTGCTAAGTACTCCTCACTTAATGTGCTCAATCCAGACATCACTTAACAAGTACAACATCTTGAAAGATGCTGCAGTTGAACAAATACATTAAGTCACATGCAGACATAAATCCCATTGTCTGCTTTTTGTTCTTTTCTTCTGTAATTATCAATTATATAACTAGCAAAGGAAGATTAAAGAAAGCATACCCAGTTGATGAGCAGGAATGGAGAGCGAGTGTCAAGAGACGAGAAGGCTGAGTCACTCAGCTTTTCTGCCTCGGTCTTCACTAGCAACCTTGCCCCTCACCCCTCCCAAGTCATTGAACCACTAGGTGAGGACCAGGAGGGTAAAGTCCCTCCCACTGTAAGGGATCACCCGAGGAACCTGAACACACATAAATCTATGGGACCTGATAAGATGCATCTCAGAGTCCTGAAGCAATTGTCTGATGTAGTCGCAAAGCCACTCTCCATAATATCTGCGAAGTCCTGGCAGTCAGATGAAGTGACTGGGAAAAGGTAGATATTGTGCCCATTGTTAAAAAGGGTAAAAAATAGGGCCCTGGAAATTCCCAACCTGTCAGCCTCACCTCTCTGCCCAAGATCACAGAACATATCATCATAGAAGCTATGCTAAAAGCACATGGAGGACAGGGAGGTGATTTGAGACAGCCAGCACAAGTCCTGCCTCACCAACCTAGTGACTTTCTACAATGGAGTGACTACCTCACTGGTAGTAAACCAGACTTAGTAACTTTGTTGAAGACACAACACCTGCACTTCTGGCCACTAGTTCCCTATTGCATTACGATCTGAGAACTTTCAGAATTTGTTAGTGTTCCATTGCAAAACACTCCCTTCCTTATGACTCTCTTCACTGAATTATATTGCACCTGCCTCTGTTCCTCAGAGCACGAAGATGTCAAGCCAAAATATTACTTCCGGAATTTTTCTTTCTGCTTTTTGTATTTCATAACAGTAGAGGACCACTGTGCCTGCAATGTCAGGCACAGTGGTGGTCAGACAGCCTCCATGTGTTTTTCCAAATTTCTGACTTGTGTTAGTGCTCTAGTTCAGTATCAGCAGTTCTTGTTCTTTCCCTGCTAGTTAAGATGGCATTAATTTGCAAAGTGGGGACAGATCTGAACCTGCAACTATGTATGGCATAGTAGAAACACTCAATGTGAAGAGTGTAAGAGAATCTTTACTGTCCCTAATTAGCTTTGAACATAAAATTCCAGAGTTCTCAGCTACATGCCTTCTGCTAAGTTAAAATTCATGGAATCAGAACTGTTGAGGTTGGAAGAAAGCTTTGAGAACATCACATCCAACCACTTGCCTCAAGCTCACAGTTGCACCACTACTGCTAAACTACTATCACCAAGCTATGTACCTAAGCACCACATTCGTGCATGTTTTAAATACCTTCAGGAATGGTGACACCATCACCTCCCTGGGCAGCCCATTCCACTGCTTGATAACTCTTTCTATGAAGAAAATTTCTCTGATATCCAACGGCAACCTCCCCTGGCACAACTTGAGGCCATCTCTCCTTGTCCTGTCACTTGTCAGAAGAAACTGATTCCCACATTGCTCCAACCTCCTTTGAGGTAGCTGTAGAGCTTCACTCCAGTGATAAAATTTAAAAAAAAAAAAAAAAAATTCTTATAGCTCAGTTTTGGTTATCTCCTTGTAACAGTCAACGCTGCACACAGTTGAAGTTTCTGCTTCCATATTTGCATGCTCATTCTGCTTGACAATTACTAATTTTCCAGTAAGGTGAGACCCTTGAAGGTTGCTTATTATGCTTTAGTTTTGGCAATGCCTTGTTTGGCTATTCATCATATTCTTTTCCCTGCCAAAAGTATCTCAAGAAATTACATACTGCCATGATATTTTGTGGACTACATGCTGGGTAATAACATGTGAGAACATATTTTTCTAAAATCAATTCCAGCCAAAGCCACACTGATTTCTGTAAACATTAAGTACCAATAAAATCATTTTTTTAAGATCAGAAATGTGAGCATTCTACAAAAGACTTTACTATGACAGCTAAGAATCCTGAGATACGAAACTACAACCTCAAGCTAAAATTATAAATGAAAAATTAACTTCTCACATTGTGACTGTTATAGAATGTAAACACCTGCTGTGCACTGATTAGCCACACTCTTCCTCACAAGAGCCAAAGTTAGTTTTTCATATGGGGATACTGACTAATCTTATTTTGAAAACAAAGGTCAGCATCTCATGATGTTTGTTTTGAGAATGTAGTTAGGAAACCCAATCAAATCATCCTTGAAATAGCCATCATAAAAGATCCTATATTGCTAGCAATTTTATAATACATATAGGCACTTTTATATAATACAGGCACTTTTTTATATACAAGGCACTTTTATAATACAAAATCAGACACAGAAAATAGGGGGGTTATAGGAAAAATAGCATGAACTATCACAGATATCAACAAACAGCTTCATTTTGATTGACAGGATAGTATTTTCAAGTTTCTTCCCAGCTATGTGTAGAAATAACTTTCTGTATCTAAGAAGCAGTAAGACTGGAAAATAAGGTGTTTAAGACAGAACTAATAAACAGAACAATAAAATTTCACTGCTGGAGAGGCAGTGTGCGGCTTGAGTATACACTATTAATTCCTGTGTCAATCACTGGAATAAAAGCACACTGAAGGGTTGATCCCACTGCACACTGACATGTAGCAGAAATGTCTCTAAAAAACATAGGTCTGACACAGTAAAAGAATGGAATACAATCAGGATGCCTGATTATGCACATAGGTTCTTTGCAGATTACAAAATCTACTGAATTAATCTCAATGAAACAAAATGGGTCTTTATTCTCTAGTTAAAAGCAAATTGTCTTTTAGTATTCTTTTTAGAGTGGTTTCACTCTGGTAGAAGAATACCTTTAGAATGGCAAAAGGTACACCAAGCTTGTAGTCCCACCTGAAGCAGCAATTTGGCAGCATCATCTTAAAATTAACCAGTGGTTACTGACCAGAACTCAATCTCATAGTTGAGACTATGACTTCTCAAAGTTAGTAAGTGACTGCTAGTTCCTGAAGGACAGGATGAATGATAGATCCCTTTTTAATTACTATTTCCCTATGGAAATGTGCCTAGTAAAGCCCTTTATGCTTTCAAGAAATCCACTCACAACTTCTTCACTATGGACTTCAGAGTCCCTAACAGCGCTACAATTTTTGCAATTGTGGTCAGCTCTGATTCAATATTAAAGTTAAAACTTAAAAAAAAAAAATGTAAAACTAAAGGGGGCCCCTTTTTTTTCTTTTTTTCCTAGATTGAGTATCTCCTATAAGTTACCCTAAAATAACTGAGAATTTAAGACATTTAGTTTTTATTTGGTTTTGGGTTGTTTTTTTGCTTTTTTTTTAATCTTATCTAAATACAGATATGTAGTCTAAATATAAATACTTGCCTGTGCTGATTTGGGCTGTGGCATATAAGCATACATAATTTTTTCCTTTTTTTTTTTTTTTGGTAATTTTCATAATTTTCATTTAATTAAAAAAAAAAAAGTACTATAGTTCATCACTCCATATTGCAAGATAAGCATATAAGGATCTTGCTTCTGAAGATTTCACCAGTAAAGAGACGTCTTCATAAAAGTTATAATTTAGAATCCTAGACTTTTCTTCTGCCCTTGAAATAGTAAAACCTTTGCAAATAACACTAACATGTTTAAGAAGCAATTATCAGCAAATTCAGTTTTGAAATTGGAGATGGTAACAACTATTACACATTTCCTTCCAAGATGTTATCAAAAGTATCATCTAAATAGAAGCTGTCCTGTTTAGCTATTGTTTTGAATATACTTGTGAACATGTCAGTATTTTGGTTCCACAAAAAATAAAATGGTAACAAGAAATATCCTCAGAAAAAACATTTGTTGCCTATCACTGGTCTCATGAAAAATTTTTTGGGAAGTGAATTCTATCTCCAAACATGATAAATCTGAATTGATCACCATGGTAAGAATAAGCAAGCACTGTTGACCAAATATGCTTTTACTTGGATATCCAGAACATTGATTTGAGTTTACAACAAACATTCCAAACCCAGGCGTGACAGGAACAATCACTTACTTCTCAGATTTCCCATCCCAGGTGTAAGGCTCATTCTGGGAGGCAGTGTACTGTGATATGGTGGAGTAGTGCTGAACAAGATATCATTTGGCAAGGCCTGGTCTAGCATTGAACTTCGAGAGCTAGCATATGAGGATCCTCTTCGATTGCTACATATACTTTCATCAGACAGGGTACGGTAAAGTGTCCTCCGTGGAGAAAGGTTTCCATAAAATGAAAACTAAACATTAAAATAAAAGGATATAAAAACACATATTATGGTTAAAATAATTAACACAGTCATATCCCATCACCAGGTCTTGGTGGTACTTTTCTAAGCAGGCATTCTGGAATTCTTGAGCTAATATGGAAGGTTAGTGATTTATTCCACTATATTAGATCTACTGGGGCCTCAAAAGGGTTAGTGAACTGGATTTTCATACTTCCTCATGATATTTAGGAAATACCACCATAAATTTATCAGATACTGAATAGTTTTACTAATTCTGAAATGTTAAATAAAACCTCCATAGTCTTATGACAGCAGTGTTTTCCAGAAATATATACAAAGTTACCCATTCTGGCAACATTTATTCAAGACTATACACAGGGCTGGTTTTATTTTAATTTGAAAAGACTATGCTTTACTGCAAAACATTCTGAACTCCTGTATAGTGCAGTATCATTCACTGGACAACAAAAGTGACTGGAGATGCTGCTTCTCTCCTAATACCATGAAATGAAACAGGCTTAGAAAAGAGAACAGAATGCAATGAAAACTGTTTATAGATTTCAAAAAACAGCTGTAGTAAACCAAGATGTTCCTGTATTGTAAAACTGGGCTGTTACACTTCATAAGTTGTTCATCAGCACTGCAAATACAGTTATGCTTCACATCTACAATACCATTTATTGCCTTATTGTTTTTAAACTGGTTTATTCTGCACAGAAAAATTTAATGTCCTGTCCTTTTCCCCTTGCAATTAATTATGCGTTGTACACTTCCTATGCAGAATGCATGCTTAAAAGCAGTAGCTTTCATATTATATATAGTGATTATAATATAAGTTTAAAGGTATCTACATTGTTATACTTCTGTCAAAACTTGCTCAGTTATAAATGCTTTTAAAAGGAATACTCAGAAACACTGTCACGCCACAACACAGAGGTCTTTACAAAATGCTTAAATACACTCCATAGAGAACATGCTCAATTGTTCGAAGGCTTAACTATATCTCAGAGAAAATTGAGGGAGATATTCAGATTCTAATCTAGGAAAACATCAAAATACTCGTAATGGATTCACCACCTGTTTCCCTCCAACACTGAAGTGAGGAAAGTAACACCAAAAAAAGCCCCTCTGGGTTGAGATAAAGAGTGGAGATAAAGAGCTTTAATGAGAAAAATGAGATAACAATGCACAATTTGCGGAACGCCTATTTGCAGAAAAGTGCAGCAAAATGCAGAAAGCAGCAGTAAGCAGCAGCCAGTGAGCTAACCCCCAGTGAGCTAAACCCCCACTCCTGCTATTCCATGCCAAATGCAGCATATGAGACCAACACCCTGAAACTGGAAGCAGCAACCAGAACAGGAAACCTCTCATGTTGCAATGTGAACTTCAAGACCCATGATACTTTGCTCCAGCCAGCACTGGCGTGATTGCAGCATGGTATGAATAGCAGAAGATTCAACACAACCTGTGACAATACTATGTCAGTTCTAGAGATCGGCCTGAAAGATATATGAGGTGTGGGAATAATTATCCAAAACTTAATTTTAACACATCCATACAATGACTGCAAAAATAAATATAAGCAGCATTCCTAAATGAATGGATAGAGAACAAGCACAGCGTCCTTAAATGAATGGATATATGGTATCCTTCTATAAGCAGTGGTTAACAAAAGATTGTGAGCTTAATTAGGGACAACACTGGGCAAAAGGTTAAAAGCCTTCACCTTCCAAATTGAAGCATCTGCAATCCTCTTTTCTGCACTCAAGATTCCCAGCAAGCAACCTGCTGCAATTCTTGGCTGCTATTCAGGACTCATCCACCTTACACCACACCTTCTGTCTATGAAAACTATTCATTAGCTATCCAGCCATGCTGAATGTCAATTTTTGCAGCTTTACAGTTTGCTTTCAGGGTGCAACAAAAATTAAATATTACCAAGAGGGTTCATTATTTTTTGGTCTATGAAAAAGGTAATAATCAAGCCAAACCAAGACAGTGATTTGGCTCTGAAGAATCTCACCTATTGAGAAAATTCTTTCCTAGCTTTGCTGTCAAAGACAACTGACTCATATATACCAAGATTACTACTCTCTATGAAGGCATAATCAAAGACAGCATACTACTGAGTCCTGCAACTGGAGATCCTCTGTGATTGAGAACCTCCAGTCTCTCTCAGGGAGATTTTGTTTGGGTGTCTTGTAAGGGGAAGAGAACAGCAAAAATTTATCTCAGGATGGCCACACCTCCCCATTCCTTGTTGTTTCTTACTCAGGTAGCCAGAAACATCAGCAGTTCTTGAAATCATCACAGAAAACCAATTACTGTATCAATCATAAAACATAAAGCCCTCTAGGACATTACTCATGAGAACTCGAACACATATAATGCATATTTAACATAGTGCACATTTAAAAAAAATATATGATCTGAATTTTAAATTGAACTCTGCACTTCCAGGATTCCCATATGGTACTTTGTTCAGACATGATGATTATGCTGTTTAACACATTGTATAAACATAGTGGGTTAAGAGAGTATTTAGTTAATATCAAAATGTGACGATTATCTCAAGGCACTTAATTGCTCTGTGCTTTATTCCACATTAAGTACAGGATTCAGAATCATGTATACTTTGCGGAGTATTACATTTTAATTTCTCTATCCACTTTTTGTGAACTTATATGTATTATCAATTGTCTTCATACTATAAAGATTTGATGCATCCTCTCCACTAGCACTGAGAATTATGCTCTTTGAGTAGCCACCACTAACACATTACATTGTGATTCAGACTTCAAAGAGAATTGTTGGTATTGAGTATCAAAGGGCAGGGAAAAACAGGGTTTTATTCATGTGCCTTAATATCACATGACTGTATATATTTAGGCATCCAATCTTGAAAATGTTACTTTTAATCTTTGAAACTATAATTAAGTTGCTCAATTGCAATTGTCTGTGCTCAAGCCAAGCAAAGGCATACAGAATCACTGAATAATAGGTAGGGGTTGGAAGGGATCTCTAACAAATAACTCTATTTCGTATATAATCATCAAACTGAATATCATTTTTATATTGTTGGAAATTGTATTTTCAGACTCATGATCAGTATTCAGAGCATCCCCATGGAATATACTTAACTTGCACACAACGCTTTTGCCTTCTCTATAAGAATTTTGGGAATATCAGAAATTGATCTCTAAGGTACCTAATTAATTTCTAAGATACACAGAGATGAAGAAAGTAGCTGACCTTTCTTCTCCCCTCCTCCGCAGAGAGGCTGTCTGGCAGCATCAACTTCAAAAAATCTTCTTTGGACAAGACTTGCTGGCTTTCAACAATGGCATTCCTCACAGAAGTTTGGAGTGGACTTGATGTAGACACAGCATCAATATCATCGTACACTCTGTTGAGAGAATTGGTGTTTTTAGCTCTTGTCTCCTGACAAAGTTTGATTGAAGTAAGAATGTACAAAAACTTGTCTCCATCGTTTTATATTTATGAAACTGTCTGTGGCTCCAAAGTGAAATTTTTAAATCACTAGAAGAAATCAATTTTAGGAATTCTGGACAATTTTAAAAAGCATAACGCTTGTTTCTCCTAGCTTGCCTCTCTCCAATTCTTCACATCACACTTCTCTATTAATAAAGCTGTATTTATATAAACATTTTCAATAGTTCATTACCAAATGCTTTAAGTTTTACATCTTTTCAGCAATAAGACCAACATTTTGTTGTGTGATACTATATCCAGATTCACAATCTGACAGAATTATTGTGGTCACCAGTGGCAAATTTGAAGTGTATTGGTAATTGATTGTGCCATGTGCCAAGTGTGTTTTGTTATTGGAAATTTCATAAAGCTCTAGATATTAAAAAACTATCTTCCTTAACTATGAGAATATAAAAATGCATTTACAGTCAGCAAAAGACTGTCCAACAAAATTGTTATCTTTCAGCTTCCTTTCACTGAGAAAGGAGAATTTTAACAAGTTTACTCTTGACATGCAGCTGAAGAACTAGAGATTCCAAATCATACAGAACATACATTTGAAGCTAGTATTTTCTGCCAAGTGCAGCATTAACCACTGACTGTCTTCAACAGAGAGGAAACAAACTTTGCTGTGGTAAAACATAATTCTCAGTGAGTTATATCACAGAATCACAGAAGGTTAGAGGCTGGAAGGGACCTTGAAATATCATCTAGTCCAAGCCCCCTGCCACAGCAGGATCACCTATAACAGATCACACAGGAATGCATCCAGACAGGTCTTGACTATCTCCTGAGAGGGAGACTCCACAATCCTCTTGGGCAGCCTGTTCCACTGTTCTGTCACCCTCACAGTGAAAAAACTCATTCTCATGTTTCTGTGGAACTTCCTATGCTTCAACTTGCACCCACTGCCCCTTGTCTGTCATTGGGCATCACCAAGAGGATCCTGGCTCCATCCTCTTGGCACTCGCCTTTTACATATTTATAAACATCAATGAGGTTATATCCTGCAATGGCACAACATTCAGCAACTGACTTAATTTTCATTATCATAGCTAATTACAGATGTTATTTCATTTCCTCCCAGTGATGTATAGAAAGCTTTGCTAGAAAGCAAAAGTGAAGTTGTACAGCATGGAAAAATCTGAAAATATGTTTTGATGGATGAAGTTCTGCCATATTCAGTTAAAATTCCTTAAACAGAACTACATCCAGAAGATACTTTCCTAAATTGCCGTGGTTTCAGTATAAATACCATGATTCATTATGCAATTTTGTTTTAAGGGTTCCATTCAAAATAGAGAAATTGTTCCAGAAGTTAATCAATTACAAAATTATAAACACCTGTGGAAATCAGTGACGTTTCCACTTTAAATGCAACTACTACTATGACTGAACAATTTAAGTGATTAAACATTAGGACACATACATACACAATAATCACCAGTAAAATAACATAAAGAAATACAAATAGCCAGGACAGGAAGGTAGTAATACCTACTATTTTAAAACATGAAAGCTGGATAAATATGAGCATATATGCAATATGAGGTATTAGATGCAAATAACTAATTCTCATTTAAAAAAATATTAATCCTACATTAAACATTGGAAAAATCAGGCACTATATGTCATCTTGTCAACTTATTGAGATACATAGGGCTGACTATGATTTACCGAGAGAGAAAACTGAATAGCTTATGTGCAAACAGGTTATATGAGATGATTATTTTGAAGATAACAGGAATCTAACAGTTTTTGAACAGGAGATTCAAACGTTACTTATTACTGCTGCAGCACTGACAAAGCATCACCTCTCTCTACATTTGAGATACTGCATCCTTTCCATTGAGTGCAAGCCTTTTTCTTCCACCTGAGAAGAATACATTTCTCATGAGCTATTCCTGTGTTAAGCTGTACAAATAAGCTGTTCATTAGAACTGCTCTGAATATTTTTTCTAAATGTCACTTGTTAAAAAAAATCTGCAGTTTTATTGAAGTCTGCGCATTTTGTAGAGTCTTGCGAAGAGAGAGTCAGATACATCCACGCTTAATCTTTTTCTTGTGGGATCTGAACCACCAGTTTGTACCCACTGATTAAAAACAAAGTCACAAAATATACCAAAGAATCACTAAAATACCCCTAAATGGCAATAAATTAAAAAAAAATATCTACCGTGGGTCACCAACACATTTATGGCCATGTCTCTCCTCTGTAATGGATTAGGTGATGTAATAGGCAACAAGATACTAAAGTTTAATACAGAAACATCAGGAAGTAAGCTTTTTTCAAGTAAGTAAAGCTTCTGAAGATTTGCAGAAAAAGTCCTTAGGATATAAAAAACGTTGTACATTCCCAATTGTTTCCTAGAGATTCACAATGGAAATTCAGGGTGTCTGACACAGTCTTAGCCTGCACGCATTTTCAGAAGTTTCTGTCAGCTTGCTTTATTTGACATAGGGAAATCATGTAGCTGGAGAGAACAGAGGAGAAAACAGCATTCTGTGCAGTGCTTTTACCCTTTTTTTTTTTAAGTATGTACCTTTGCTACATAAAGATATAGAAAAAAAATCCCAAACATTTAAAATCAAAGCAGAATTTGTAGTTTTTCACTTTTTCTATCCTATTTTAAAATTTATTTTCATTACCCTTCTTCCTCCTCAAAGTTAAACATAGCTCTTACTCATGGCATTCAGAAACTTCAGATTCTTCAGGTGTAGGGCTTCCTTCTGACTTTTTCCATCCAATGACATATTTATTCACTGCTCCTTGTCTATGGTATGGTTTTGAAACTGACCCAGAAATCTGCTGACTACTGTGCTGCGACACGATGTAGACTTTGGAGGTATCTAGAGAGCCACTCTTCTTAGAGCAATGTGTTGATGGGCTTTCTGAATGGTGTGACCCACTAAAAACAAAGAAAACACACACAAGTGAAAATTAAATCAGAAATGCTTCATTCAGTATGCAGGTATTATTCTTCTGAAGGTTAAAATCAAGGTAGCAATATCGGTACAGTAATTTTCTATATGTATACATTAAAATTCTTTGAGAACAGAATGTGATGAGTTTCTAAAATGAGTACTCTATATAATTCAACTTGCTGATATGCCAGTGCAAATTACGAAGTAAAAGATTAAATTCAAGACTATAAATATAGAGTTTGTGCATGGAATTTTAAGCAAATAGGTACATGTGTGTTACTAATGGTATAATTACATTTACATCAAGAACTACACAAGGAATTACCTCAAATATCTTTCTAATTATAAAACTTAGGTGGTTTTTAGCTTAATGTTATTTTTGCCAGTTCACACCAGTTTAAGCTATGTTTTTGTGCATTATCGTTGAGAACTTAAAAGAAGTAAATTTCAGTTCCAACAGTCCTCTGGCTAATTTTAAGAGCCTTTTATTAATCTTATCACACCAGTTGGTACTAATGAAACCTCTATTGAATACTCTCAAAATTATTTAAAATATAACTAAAGCAAACACTTCCCTGAAGAATAAATTTCTTCTCATCTTGGATGTGAAGCGAAGCACTTAGAAACCAATTGCCTTGCCTAAAATTGGAATTTGAAACTTGAAATAGAAGCTCCTAACTTTTATTGTTGGCTTACGAAAATTAAACACAGTGCTATCTTTTGATCTAAATCCCAAAGCATTAAATTAATTCACAGAGGACAAATACAGATACTTTGCTGCCCATGCAGAGCCAAAACCAAGCAATGAACATGCATAGATGTCACTAGATCATATTAAAATGCCTACTGTGGAATCAAGTCGAATCGTTAAGGCAATGGATCAATAATTGTGTTCACAGTTAGTATGTGCATTTAATCTTAAAGCTAATTTATTTTCTCTTCTTTCCTCTCTCTTCCTCCCCAAAAAGTATTGCATGAAAAAAGTAATGCAAGTGAAGTTAAAAGCATTTTTGCTTGCAACCCTTTCAAATGTGCAAATAAATTACGCAAATATGTGATGAATAAAATAATTCAGCTATGAAAAACGGAAATCTAAAGATGAAGTAAACAGCGAAGCACAATGTCAAATATATATCAGATCAGCAATATGGGATGCATCCAGGGCATTTTAGACTTCTATTTGTAACTAAATTCAAGAGTATCCAAATTCATTCTGCGGGTTTTGAATAGCAGAATATTTTTGAAGTAAAGGAATAGAATGCCTGTAAAAGCCTGGGTTTAGACCACAAGTTCAACATAACAATGGCAACAAGCAGTATATATATATGCTCTACATAAGCAAAACTAAGACAATGAAGCTAAGCTGTTTCTGCTTCAGTCACATGAAGATATTTGATAATTGATGCGTCTAACTAACATAGGAGAGATAAAACCATTAATAACAGAACTGCAAGACATAATGTTGTGCATAGCTTAAGCCAGTCTTTTAGTCTGAGATACATTTTCCCACAACAGGTTTAAATTCTACAAATCTTACACCAAATAAACAACACCATCCTGTGTATTGCACTTTTATCTGTTCGGTAAATGGGACACAATCTTAATAAAGAAGTGTTGCATTTATAGATCAATGACATTCCACCAGTCTGTAGGCTTTTTTCTTGAAGTTTTAAACTGTTCAGCTGCTGTGGAAGCAGCTCATTATTTAACATTTATAAAATAATTGTGAATTAATGCCTCAATAGTGATAGAATTTCATCATTATAGATTATGAAGAAAGGCAAACTCTGACCAGTAGGATTACTTAATAACTGCCTGGCACTTTAAATACAACAGCTGACACACAAGTGTTAACAAGGCATACACAAGCCATTACAAATCTATTTCAGCTCATTGTGACGACCTTCTAGAAACACAGACCTGTTTTCTAGTGCTTTAGAAGTCTCAAGATATAAAATTAAATCTTAACACAAAGTAGAGTATATCTGGATTATTATAGGAGTAGGGAATGAATAATGTGAAAGCACTTGTCGTTTTCACAACAGTCTGTAAGTTCTCCTATAACTTGTGTAAAAAAACACTGAACTCTGAGTAAGTACTCAAGATAAATTCTCTCATGTCAAGCACATAAATAAATGAGAATAGAAGATATTATTTGGTTATTTTCCTTGCAAACAAGAACCAGACAGAAAGAACTTTCAGTCTTTTACAGAATAAAAACCTTAACACAGAGACCAAAGCTTCAACTACAAATTCACAACAAAATAGAAATTGGGACATGAAGGCAATCAGTTGTAAAAGTGTACTTTCAAACTTTGCTTTACAGCAGATGTACCACTCACACATTCCACCTGGTAACAAAAAGGAGAGCTGAAAACCAATGAGAAATTAAGTTCAAACAACAAATTTGTAAAGCATACATCATCACCACAATGACAATTAGGGAGAATGGTATGGAATGCAGTTCTACTATATGAAAAAATTATCTATCACTATTTGTAATAATTGTCCATCGCAATTTCTCCGATTTCCCATAGCATTTTTTTGTATTTCCCTAAGAAATCTTCATATCTGCTCAAGGATGTTTTTCAGCTTTAACAACCTAAGCAATATGCACAAGGTCACATATAAAAAGTCTCCATCAGGTCTGTGAGTAGGGAATAGGTACGTTTTTTACACAGACTGATCAAAAGGTACCTGAAAATTGCTCATACAGGCCTTCAAAAACAGCAAAAAGTCAAAATCAGTTAAGTGCACTTCTGAATAGCAATGATAAAAAAGTTCTCTGTACATTAGTCAATAATCCATAGTCTTTAATTTTTAATAAACACACACCTGGAATGAGATGAGATTTCACTTAGGTCTCCCATACTGCCTTCAGCTGTATGACTGGTAGACATAGCAGAAGCATAGCTATGAACAGCATAGATTTTAGCTGGATCATCATCTGGTCCAGGAGTTTCAGTAGACTCAGTCCACTGCTCAGGATGACAATGTACTCCAGACCTGCTGCCAGCAAGATGCAAAGGGGCCAGAAGAGGAGCAGGCATGCATGGAGCTGTATCAATTCCACTGTCAGTAGAAGCCCCCTTTATATATGTTAATCCAAGCAGCTCAGGATCCATCAGATCTCCAGAACCGAAGTGCTTTTCATCACTGTTGCTGGAAGTATTGCTGGATAGGGTGTTGCTGCTTGAGTGGCTTGAACAGCTTTTGTCTCCAATCTAAGAAAACAAGCAAAGAAAAAAGACCCTCCTCAAGTTAAATATTTATTTTCATATAAATTAGTGGAGTTGTGCCACTCAAAGACCATTTTGTTATTTTTTACAGCATGCTATAATTGCAAATAATGAAAAGAGCTAATTACACCACCGGTTTCTATGAAATTAATTGCATATTAAAAGTTGATACCGCTGCAAATAAAAAGGCTCTAGTTCCATCTTCTATGGCAAATTTTAAGATCACACTTGAATTTTCTGATTATAGGACCTGCCTAACATCCACAACATTCAGTTTCTGAACAGTTAAAATAAGCATTTGTTAAAGTTAGAAGCACTAGTAATTATTTGTTTTAACAAGATCTACAGCAAATCTCAAAAACATCAAACACTGGGTTATCGTTGGCTTTTTCTTAGTGTGTGTGAAGCATGCAGCTTACTGGATCAAATCCATTTGGATGTGTGGCTAGTTAAATTGAAGCCAACTGCAATGTATGTGTACCAGATGAAAGTAACTGAAGTCACGGGATCCTGAGGTAAGCGTATTGGCTAATTAGGTCAGGCCTTTGCATACATGAAGTTCGGGGGGTTTGCAATTTTTTTTTTTTTTTTAAAGAAATTTTATATAGTTGGATTAACCTATCTATTTGACAGAATAGTCAGAATAAGGACACATGGGACATCTATTAGGTGCAAAATAGGGAAGGCTGACTATTTTCGAGATCATCCTCCTAGCAGATGCATAAAAACACAGCTGTTGCTCACACAGTAAAGATATTAGACAAGGCAGCCTTTCCAGAAATGATAGTTCTATTCCATATGGAAATTAACAGATCTCAAAATCCTAGGAAAAAAGGGAGGGCTACCTTTACAAGATGTATGTGGCCTTAAAAGCAATGGAATAATTGATAAAGATACAATGAGCAGTTTTTCCAAGGAGAGAGACTGGAAGAAAGGTGTCTGGGTAAAAGAGATGTCACTTCTTACTGCAAATGTAAACTGGAACTAAAGTGGAACAATACAAGGGGGAAAAGTTCCAAGGCATAAAATGAGTCTCAGAAGATGTATTGTATGTATGAATCCTCCCTGATGCTGCAGGCATTGGAAAATCTGAACAACAGCTATTAATATAAGATATCTTGAACTGCTCAAAGTTCACTATGGCCATAGCTTAGAATCATTTTACGCATTTCTTTGTGCCAAGAGAAATTACTGCATGAAAGCTCAGCATGGCTCTAATTGTTCATGTTGTTAAAGAAAGACTATTGTGGAGAAAGATTTGAAACAAAACCAAGCAAAATCAAAACCAGTAGGAATATATTTATTCCAGGAGAACAAAGGAAGCTTGAAGATAGCCAGGGAAGCTCCTTTCTCCCTCTCTTCTTCTCCCAAGTTAAAACTGATAAAAGAGACAGTACAGACTTCTTTCCTAATGGTTAAATATTTTAGAGTTCTTGTACATTCTCTGTAGGCCACAGTTTGAATTTCACTGGTGTCAGGGTCCTATGACAAATCGAGCTGAAAAAAATAGGTGTGCTGGTTTGAGGCTAATTGGAATATTTTAGTGAGAGAAATTAGATCATTGGTTGTAAAAAGAAAATAATGATGAAGTCTATGTCATTCATTGGTTTGCTTAGGGGGATAAAAAGCTGAAATGTCAAAAATTTGTCCCACTCTGTCCCTGTTCACTTCCTCTTCACTCTGCTCTAATATCTCTCCACTAACAAAAAACAAGTAAGCTTTGTTGACTTTTTGTTTCATTTTCTGGCTGGGAAGGGAGATAGAGAGGGAGAAAGAGGGAGTAGCTTTAAGCCCTTTCGTGAAGTTTTCTTTGGCCAGGCGGGAGTTTGGATTTCTGTATTATTTCTAATTTGTATATAATTGTAAATACTTATATTGTGCATATATGCTTGTAAATTTAGCTTTGCTGTAAACACAGCTTCATCTTACTGCCAAGCTGTCTGAGCTGGTCTGATAAATTTCAATAGTGTGGGAGGGGACCCCCACTACAATAGGTGGTACACAAGGGAACACTACAAGATCCTTTACAATGTGATGGCTAATTTTCTGGTTTGCAGCATCGAACAACAAATAGACTCATTGTGTTCGCATTATCTTTATAATAATTCTGGTTCTTGTTTACAATATAGTTCTTTTGCACCTGCACTACAGGAAGGCTGAGAAGGGACTATTACAAGGTCTTGTAATGACAAGACAAGGGGCAATGGGTTTAAACTGGCAGAGAGGAGATCTAGACTAGATGTTAGGAGGAAGTTCTTTCCAGTGAGGGTGGTGAGGCACTGGAACAGGTTGCCCAGGGAGGTTGTGGCTGCTCCCTCCCTGGAAGTGTTCAAGGTCAGGTTGGATGAGGCCTTCCTTGAGTAACCTGTGCTAGTGGGAGGTGTCCCTGCCTATGGCAGGGGATTGGAACTAGATGATCCTTGAGGTCCCTTCCAACCTTACCATTCTATTATTCTATATGCATATGCAGGCATTCACAAACAGCAGCCCATTATGATATTTTCTGTGGTGATTGCCACAATTCCAAAAGCATGAGAACTGCCACTAGCATAAAACTGAAGTTAAGTAAACTCATCACTTAACTTTGGTATTGGTACTCTGTACTGATCATTATGAACACTGATTGTAGCTCCCTGTCACCTTTGGCTTAAGGTAAAATAAAGTATTTTTGCCTTCATGTACATAATTCTACAGCATGATTCTGCTTATGATAGTTTGGAGTTTTTGAATCAAGCTAGTCTCATAAGATATCAATGTACATGAGAAACTAGACTCCTATTCTTACCAATGTAAGTTTGCAAATAGTGTACAGACTTCTACTCTACATAGCAGGTTTTTCCATGTAACAAACATTATTAAAAAAAAAAAATCACATGTCATTAGAATACTTTCCATTACTTGGTCACTGAAGATTTTCCAGTTACTGAAGACAAGCCACTAAAGTAGGTAGCCTAGAAATCTGAGCAGCATGCTCAACACAGAAAGCACAATTTTATAGTGCTTACTGATAGTTATATTACGTGGGTATTTCACACAACACAAAAACCTGTGTGGTGAATACAATTATTTTTGTTTTTTAAACATGAAATACAGATTAAGCAATTCAGTATAAATGAAGATGTAAACACACAGCTGAGTGTAGTCTACACTAGTTTTATCTCTTTAATACTCCAGACCAAAGCATTCTTGGAGTTCTTAGTTTAAAAACACAGATTAAACATACCAAATTCACCTTACATCTGGGTCAACACACACTTTGCTTCCCAATACGCACAGTTCTTTTCATAAATTATTAAAACACAATTTTAACATATTTTCTTTGAGTTCATGGTGCTGTTTTGATTTTGATAATTTTTAGAGTTTTGAATGACATTCAAGTAAAAGACTTACATGTGAAAGCTTGTTTGGAGACTCCTTGCCACTACTGTCTTTCTGTAAAGCTCGGTCTTTGTAGGAGCTCAGGACTTTGGTCGATGGTGCATGCCACTTGGTTTCTGCCATAAACAATTGTAGTTTAATTTCTGAATGCTATAAAGATGAGTATACCATACAAAGAAAAAATGCTCATTGCTTAGCATCATGTTTCAGCTTTATCAATGATAACAAGCAATTTTTCATCATTCATGAGGCTTTCTCGAGTTCAGGAGTAGTTTGTTCCAAGAATTATCTCAATATCCCACATCCCATATTCTGTGAGACTGTAACAATCTCCAATTTCAGTGTCATATTACATGCTTTTTGTGTATCAAACCTCTGCATTGCAAAGGATATTTAAGATACAGCGAGTTTTATTACCAGAATGTCTAGATCCTTCCAGAGTTTCCTCTCGTTCTCTGCCTCCTTCACACTCCAGTGAGCCTGAACCTTGGTGGTGTTCATGGAGCAAAGGGGACTGACACCTTTTAATGTAAGCAGAAAATGAAGCTGTTACTTGTTGCTTTTTGTTTTCCTAGAAAACTAGTTACATGATGAACTTTTTACTCACACATAAGGCAAGCACCAGAGTTGTATTGCAGAAGTTCAATTATTTGACAAACAAACATACTAAAACCAAGGTTGCCATTATAAATAGTTGTGCTTGGAAAATTACATAAGGTGTACTTTCATTCATTTACTGGCAAAAAAAAGTGCTACAGTTTTATTTTAATTATTGGCATCTATTCAGCTGCCAACGATTTCACCAAGTATTCTGAAATTCCTTGAGGAATCTCCAAGAAATTGCATATATAGCTGTTAGATGGAACATCTTATCTGCAGTTGTGGCAAGGCAGTATTAAGCTTACAGACAAGGAACCGAGCTGATGTTTTTGATATTCACACTTTTTTTTCCCTGAAAAGTAGCTTCTGAAAACTGTGGGGCAAGTCTAGAATGCTTTTATATTATGCTATGTAGATACTGCCATGTATTTTATAGCAAGTGTTTTTGGCAGCTATATTTATATATGAAAGAGATACATTTAAAGTAATTTAGAACAGATGTCTCACATAATATTCTTATTACAATGACAGTATGTAGGGGTGCTTTTTTTTTTTTTTTAATACACAGATAGCTAAATTCTGAAACTTCAGCACCAAGAGATTGAGAGGGATGTAAAACAATCATCTATATACTGCAATAGCCTTTTAGGGAGAAGAGACCTCTGAAAGACCAATATCTTTTTGAGCAGAGATGTTAGGGAATGGATGCTATCAGAATAAGCAGAGTAGGAAATAATATCTTTGAGAACCATGATTTTTTAACCAAATACTCTGCCACTGAAGCAAAAGGAGGAGATACTATTTTATTCTAGTTCTGAGTTATTAGCTGATTTCTGGTTTGTTTTCAGGGAAAGCAAACCTAAGAACTGCTTGCTATTTTCTTGAACCGTAAAATAACAATTTGGTCCTAAAGAGTTAAAGCAGTGTGGCTTTAAAATGCAGCATACACAACACATTTAGGACCAGAAACCATATATATCTTAAAATACATTAATGGGGTTTGAAAATAAATCTGTGATATAGAACTTTCATATAAATTTTACATTAGAAAGATGTATGGGAGCTATTGCAAGATTTAAAAGAAATAAAAGATAAATAAATAAATATCACCAATACCCATCATATCCAACTTGCTGTCTCCACTGGCTGCTCCCACTGGGTCCTGGGTCACTGGAGGAGGATTGGTTGCTTGGAGAACTTCTGCAATGTTGACTATAGTCACTAATAGTGTACTGAGTAATTTCTGGGGTTTCAGATTTGAATTAGGCTGTGCTTCTTTTAAAAACTATATTCATTTTCACAAATAATGCAGATGCAGTATGTACACTTAATTGTGTTGTTTTGGAATGTACAGTTTTATCTTAGTTTCACAAAACTTGAACAACTCTTATTTTATTCATATGTTTTAAAAAGCACAAAAAGGAGGACAGTAAATGCCGAATTATCTTTTCCATACATGTAGCTTTACTTCAGAACAAGTGAGATTACACAGAAGTCAGAGTAGCTGAATTACTTCTCTAAACTTACATTTGGGGAAGTTCTCATGATGAATCAGAAATTACTTGGTTTGCAATTATTCCAATTTTCAGTATAGCAATTAGAAACTCAGAAGAAGTAATACGAGCACTTTTTAAAAAAATTATTAATTCTTTAGCATAGAAGAGCAATTAAGAAAACACTCTCATTAATAATGTTCTGTACTTATTACTTAAACTTTTGAGCCTTGTGTCTTAACGATGTCTCTAATTATTCTTCTTGAATAGTTGAAATGCAATGCTCAAATTTGGGTTTTGGTCACCTTCCTATCCCTCACTTCTGTGCATATCAGTACAGACTCCCTCAATGACATCACCTTGAATTCCTTTTATTTCCCTTCTCTCCTCTCTCTCTCTTTTTTTAAATTGAATTTTGGTGGTCTTTTTGTAGTTTTGTGTTTGTGGGTTTTGGGGGTTTTTTTGGTTGTTTGTTTGGGTTTTGGTTAGTTTTTTTATTGTGGTTTTATTGTTTGGTTTGGCTTTGTCGTTTCTAAAGGTTATATGTAGAAAATAATGCATGCAACTCAGGAAAGAGGTAAAAGGAGTATGCACACCAGTTTCCCAAGGACATGACATTCAATAAGCAACTTCACTCTTCAGACTGAAAATTTTAAAGACATTAGCTATTATATTTTGTCTAACAGCCAAACACATACAAAATACGTAAAGCAGTGTAGTGCCTAGTTTTTCAGAAGTCTTTCTGATATTAACTGACAGAACCAAGCTTCTCTCTATCAACTGAAATAGTCTATGGTCTATAGCTGAATTTAGTTGCATGTTGTTGCTTCTTATCACAAAGAACTTCACACTTCTTGCAGAGCTTAAGTTAATGAACACTAAGGTATGGATAAATTACGATTCCATGGGTTTCCAGTGTTTAGACTGATGTTTAGGACATTGTCCTCAAAACTGGGACATTGGTTTGTACTGTCCCAAGCTGAAGAATGTCTAGATCTCAGGCCTTCCTTTTCTGGACAAATGTCTAACCACAGTGATCTAGTCAGTGAATGCTTAACATAGTTCAATTACAGAAGAGTTGTAGCTTCCCTTTCTCAGGAATGGATTGCAGACTCTAGGTGAAAGGATGCACTTGCCCACAAGTGCAACTCAAGAACTCAAGAGCACAGTGTGGAAAAAAAGAGCAGCAAGTCTTAAGATTCAATCTTGGGAACTCACTATCAGAGGTTGTCAGAGAATAAGGCATTTTGTAAAGACAGGAGTAGAGCTCAAGGATATCCTTGCATTTCTTAGTGATTGATTAGAAGAAAAAACATTTGAATCATCTTCTCAAAACACTATACTCTCCTCAGGAACTGTATACTACAGCACAGATGTCCAGCTCCCAGTTTTTAATTTCACATCAGGAACTGGACACCTAACAGTTACAAGTCAGAGAAGATACATTGTTGCTGCTTGTCTTTTCCTATATCTAGCCCATATTTCTGTTACCGTTCCTTCCTTTTATATCTGACCTCAACCATTTTATCACTGACTTGAACATTAGCTCATTTTCAGATCAGTTGCTATAACCTCTCTGTTTCAACAACCTGCTTCTCCCTGCCGGCACTCTTCAATTAGTCTAAACTGGGTTTCTGATCCTCTAAAATCTCTTTGTCATTTTCCTAGCCTGAGTATTCATTTTTCACTCTTGCAAGACAACTTTTAAGTACTAATCAGACTCACTTCAAACTCCTTTGTTTTAAGCCCATCTCTCTGCCAAGCTATCAACTATGCCTCTTCCCATGTGGAAAGACCATGCTAATTGGTTACCTTTCTTTTCACATTTCAAGACCCACAAGTCACAATTCCTCATTTTCCTCTCTTTTCATGATTTATACTCTGTACCCTGCCTTCTCCTCAACAACACTTCTGCATTGCACTTTAAGTGATCCAGGAATTTCTTCATTAGAAGTGATTGCCTCTGTCTTAGTGTTTTTTTCTCATATGCTTCGCTGAGTGTTAGGAGAATTAAAACTTAAGTTTGTGAAGTTTTTTGGAAACGAGGGTTACATCAGAAAGCTTTCCTTTTTTCTCTGTATAGGCATATAGTATGCTTAATAAAGCTCCATAAATCCTGAAGGATTTCTACACATTTGATACATTGTCATCTTTTGCTAGATGTTACTGAGAATTTCGGTAACATGGCATTAGGAAAGCTTAAGTCTTATAATGGTATATACATGCTTACAGAAATGCACATCTCCTTTTTTCAAGGGATGAGGTGGAACATAGGGAAGAAGGAGAATATACATGATCAAGTGGTAAGAGCTGGGAATCTGCCTTTTCCAGACCATGGCATAGAGATGTTTTCAAATATGTACTACTATTACCTGTATATGTTTTGAACAATGTAAAAACTCACTAATTCTTATCTATTAAATAAGGGATACAGTATAGCAATAGAAGTATTCTTATGATTTCATCCAGAATTTGTAAGACCACTATTTTATATTTTCATATCAATTATATATTTTCAACATATTTATTTCCTAGGAAATTATAACTACATTGCTCAATGGGAAAAGGACACAGGCAGAAATAATTTCAAACAATAAAGGTCAGAGAGTTGTGCTCAGACATATGGTTTCCCTCAATAATTTAAAGGTCAAATGTATTTACAAATCTGCAATTTTAAAAATATTTATCTTATGAAGAATGGTAATCGAATAAAAAGGACCTAACATTTAAGAATACTGTCCCATCATGTAAGAGGTGTTACATATTCAAATCAAAAGCTCTGTTTTCTTTAATTAAAACCAAAGCAAAACATAAGGACTGGTAATGAGTTACAGAACCCTTTGAAACTATGCCAATGGCGTGATAATGAGATTAAATAATTCATTCTTGAAGGGATTTTTTTTACACTCATTATTTGCCTCAACAAGCTCCCAAAAGGTGGGGGACAGGATATTGTTTAGATCAAAAAGTTGCAAGGCACTTTCCCACTTTATTGAGTTCAGACTAAACAGAAAGGTTAGTTGTCTTCAGCAGCAGGAAACCTCTGCGCTGTGCACTTCTATCACAAACAAAAGTCATTTGTTTTAAGTACAGTGAATTTGGCTTAGTGAATGCTTTCTAATACAGCCTCAGAATAAAAATAATGTTTAAAAAATAAGTATACCCAAGTTCTAGAACGCAGTCTCATCTAGATTAGGGCATATTAGGAAAATGACAGGCATTAAACAGAGAGTATATTACCTTGCACCATCTGGCAGTTTTCTGTCAAAGGAAGTGCTGCGAGGAATGGCTGTCTGAGCCTGCTGGAGAAGCTGCTGGCACTGCAGTCTGTCAGATGTTCCTAGGATTGGAGAGGCACGAGAGAGAGGCTGCCCAGCGGGAGTCGGCACCCGATGCCAAGTAGTATTCCTTCTGAAAGGGGTTTTATACTCACATGGGGTGCCTTCGCTGTCAAGTTTGTATTCCACCATGGGTATACGACAAAGTTCTGAACAACCCCTGTGGAAAACAACATTAATCAATCTGACTGTTGAGAATGGAAAAAGGAAACTTGCATTCTACAGCCAGAAGTATATACACAGTTTTCTTCTGGGTGTCCAAAGGTGTTCATACAACCCTTGGAATGTTTCAAAACTATCATGCCAATCATTTCAAAGGACAGGATTTGCTCTTGTGCTCAAAGGTTTTTGACCTCTCTCCCTTTAAAAAGGAGAACATACTGTGCTTTTATAAAGTAATCTCCAGCTTGAATTTTGCATAACAAAAACCAGTAGAAACAAAGCATTCAGAAATCAGAAAGCATCCATTTCTAAAACACCTTTAGTTTGTTTAGATTTCATAAATACTAATAATTTCTTAGTGGAAAAGTGTACATAGCCAAAATAACATCACAAGTTTGTTGCTTTGCAGCAAATTACAGTTTTCTTAGTGGTACTGAAAACTCCTTTAGAATCCCACCTTGTCTGCACCAAGTGGCAGTGCATCTATATTCTGATGCAAATGTTTAAGTACCATCTAAATATTTTTCTATTTGTTTTCAAAGAGTATTTTCTAATGTCTCTCTTCCTGAGGGTCCCTATGCCTGGAAGACAAGTGGGAAATTGGAAGGAGACAAATCTGGCTTACAACCTTCACCTAAAGCTTACAGTGGGATACCAACAGTATTCCCAAGGGCTTAAATTCAGGATAATGAATGCCTTCTTTGCCTAATGACAAAGAAGAAGTTAGTTGATGGAAGTTTCACACCCACTGATTATCATTATAGGTATTATGTTCTCATATATCTTCATTATTTGTCTGATAAGCAGTGTGTACTAAGTATCTATAAAGAAAACATCCTAAGTAATTCTAGTGCAATAAATTAAGTACAAAATAGTGAAAATTTGCTTCTCTGTCTCATTTACTGCTCTATCACTTGAGCTGAGTCTTGATCAAGCTTTGCTTTTGATGAAAATCCAATATTCATCACTTCCAAGTATGCTAAAATTACCTAGAAAAATTGTAATAAAGAGTGTGTAAAGTGTTTAATCTTAATCCTGAAAAATGTTCTGACACAAATGAGTTAACGCAAATGCAAATAAACTGTATAGATTCTCATAAACTAAATGGTTGTGCCCCAAAGTTTCTGAATCAAACTGCAAAACAACATTTTTTTTATTGTCATTGTTCTGGAAATAGTATTTTTAAAAGGTATTATAAAAATGCTAACTACATTATTCAAGACTGATGAAGAAAAGGTACATGTGCAGCTGTAGTAGTTACATTCTAGATACTCTGAACATGTCCAGCCTGATCCAGGCAAATACATCAGGCATGGAATTTTGTGGCACTAAATAAGCAGACTATTTATCCTGTAGCACTAAATCTCAGTCCCTGATAGAACTCAAACACACAAAAAAGGTAAAAAAAGAATATAAAGGATAAAGTACTAAGAATGGAGATTAGCAGCCAATGTAGGACAGAAGACAGCATGCAGAAGATGAGCTGAAGAGGGGTCACTAGAGTGCTATGGAACTCAGCAGAGAAATCAGAATTTCTGTTTTTTCAAGGCCATTCCCTGATCAGAAAAAAATCAATATTGAATGCACCATTAAAATTTGACATGTGTAAATTCTGCTGACAAATCATAGCTGGACATGCTGAAAGTATCAGAATTTCACAATAATGATTTTCTGATTTTAGCTTCCCTGTGGAGATAAGTCTACTTCAACAGTCTACTCCCACAGACAAGGAACAGACCTACAGAGAAGCCAATATTATAAAATTAATTTCAGAAGGTTGGTCTGATCTATTTATAGCCTTCCCTTCACTCTGAAAATGGCACAGTTATTCAGACCACCCTCAAAGTACCTCAGTTCATGTAGTTATCTTTTAAAATTGTTTTATACTTCTGAAAGTCACAAATCATGTATTGGGCTCTTAGAATGACAAGCACCATAGAAAGGCTGAATTAAAAAGCACAGCATGGAAAGAGCAAACATTTCTACATTTGAAGCACACATAGAACACATTTCTCCAGTGCAATATTTAACTGCTTATATTACAAAACCATTCTCTTCGTAAAGTTCCCTTCCTCACTCACTGTTGTAATTGTTTTAGAGTTAACACTTTAGTTTCATTAGAAATTTCAAATAAAGAATTGAATACAGAAGAACATCAACAGATTAGTCTATAACATTCCATTTGTCTGCTATTTAGGATGAAGTCTGCTGTATAAACACTTTTCCTTCCCTTTGTTTTTCTGCCTCCTGCTTTGCTCTTGTCCTTCCCTCCTCTGCCCTGACTGACTTCTGCTGCAGTAACCTTGGCTGAGTAGGTAACAGTTGGGGCCTTTCTGGTTTTCTCTTCCAGGGTTGCGGCGGGGGAGAGGGTGGTGGTGGTTGGCCCCTTCTGGGCTTTGTCCAGGGGAGGATTTTTGTGTTATTTCTCAATTGTAAATAATTGTAAATATATGTAAATATATTTTGTACATATGCATTGTATTATATGCTTTTAGATTTTAGCTTGCTGTAAATACATAGCTTCATTTGCTTCCAAGCCTTCTGAGCTAGTCTGGTGATTTTATCTGGAGGCAATTTTCCAATCACCACAACAGTATGCTACAAGTAAGAACAAGGTATAGAAGACAACAGCTTCCAGTCAAGCAACTCTGATTTATTTTCAGACCAGGTCCACATTATGTGAACATAGTTCTTAAAGAAAAAAAAAAAAAAACAAACCACAAACCCTAAGATTGATTATCCAATTAAAACTTTCATAAAGCTTTATATACAAAACAAACAGAACTAAGAAAGCACAGGTGACATAGCAAGGTTAATATTAGTTTAGTGCACTGCATTATTTTTTATGTGGCCATACATACACATCTTGACATTATTTGATATTGAATAACATTCTTCTCTCCAAACTGGAGAGGTGGATTCAATGGATGGATTGTTTGAGGACAATATATCAGTTGGATGGGTCTGATGTCTAGATGGAGATCAGTGGCAAGTAGTATCTCTCATACTGTGTATGGTGCCCTTTTATATCTTCTTCAGTGACACAGACAATGAGTACAAGTGCACCGTCAGCAAGTCTCCAGATGAGACCAAGCTGCCTGCTGCCACTGACAGGCCAGAGAGATGGGATACCACACAGAGGGACCTGAATAAGAAGTGGACCTGTGTGAACCCCATGAAGTTCAGCAAGACCAAGTGCAAGGTTCTGCATCTGAGTCATGGGAATCCTCATCATCAATACATGCTGAGGGATAAAGGGATTAAGAGCAACCCTGTGGAAAAGGACTTGGGGTACTGGTGGATGACAAGCTGGATAGGAGCTGGCATACCTGCAGCTCTGACAGCCAACTCTGTGGTGGGCTGCATCAAAAGAAGCGTAGCTCACGTTAAGCAAGATGGTTCAGCTGCTCCACTCCACTCTGGTGAGGCCTCACCTGGAGTACTGTGTCCAGCTCTGGAGTCTCCAGCACAAGAAACAAATAGACCTGTTTGAGCAGGTCCAGGGGAGAGCCACAAAACTAATCAGAGGGTTGAAACACCTCTGATATGAAAAACAGGCTGAGAGAGTTGGGGTTGTTCAGCCTGGAGAAGAGATGGCTCTGGGGTGACCTTATAAGGCTCCAGTACCTATAAAGGTCTTATAAGAAAGATGCAGACAATCTTTTTAGGAGGGCCTGTTGCAACAGGACAAGGGGCAATGATTATAAAGTAAAAGACAGTAGATTTAGAATAGACATAAGGAAGAATTTTTTTTACAGCGAGGGTGAAACATTGGACCAGGTTGCTCAGAGAGGTGGTAGATGCCTCATACCTGGAAACTTTTTAAGGTCAGACTAGATAATGCTCTCACCAGCCCGATCTAGTTGAAGATATCTCTGCTCACTGCAGGGCAGGGTGGACCTTTAAGGGGTCCTTCCAACTGAAATCATTCTATGATTCTACAACTTTTAGATTTTAATTTAAAACTGCCAAGCCAATCAGGTCAATATTTATATGAGAAATGATGCTTCACTGCATCACATGAGTTGCCTGAAGAACAGGAAACTGCAGTATACTGAGGTACATATAGTCATAATTGCAGCTACCTTCTCTACCAGACACAAAAGAGAATCAATTACTTCATGTCTACAATCCAGTAAGGATCTCCACTCTCAAACCATAGATCAAAGTGCAAGATATCTTACATGAACAAAACCACAAAATAAAATGTAATTTCTTATTAAATATTTAATTCAACCATTATCTAGCTTCTATTCATAACTGTTACTTATTCCACTGGATGAAGAATATACATTGGCACTGATATTGAATAACAGCTTTTAATTCACTTAAATTTTAGCTTTTAATTTTTTTTTAAAACCTCAGGTTAAATGTAAAAAAATAAAATTTATTGTCTTCAAAAGATATTTAAATTTATGTTAAACAAGTATTGTATATCAAACATCTTTCCCAATCATATATAATATAACTTTTCAAAAAATAGACTCATTTAGCAAGCAAACGTGACCAAGCCTTAACCACCTATCAGAAATTACAGCACTTCCTGTCCTTCACTACAGTTTGGTGATAATTAAATTAATCCTTCAACATAAAGCAACAACTCTTACTAATATTTTCAGTTCAAGAGCCTTATTACTCTATAAAAAGTTTGCTTAATAAAATCTATTCTGCAATTAAACAGAGCATGACTCTATGATACAGTTAGCAGGTCATGACTGCTTACTAAAATTTAAGAGTCCACTAAAAAATTTGCAATGGTCAGATGTTGCTGTAAGGAGCATTATTTTCTGAAACAATTATCAAGCAGTCCATTAAACTTTTCAATTTATGTTAATGAATCCTTTAAATATTAATTTATGGATCCATATAAAGGTTCTTTATCAGGCTCTCTGAAAGGTCTACAGTAGGTAAGGATGCTAATTTTAAAAAGGTAAATGTTCATCTCCATGGCAAAGTTAGAAGCTTTTTTATACTACAATCAGCAGTTTGCCACCATGGTAACCACATAAAAGCCTTCTTTTCTGTTCTATTCCTACCATCATCAACTCCTGGGTATGACTTCGCTGTTTGGACCGCAGCTATCTACCAGTTTCATGCATCATGAACGATTAGTTAGGGTAATAATAAAACTAGAATAATTGGTTACAACTCAACTTTAGTTCATTGTATCACAGATATGAACACTAGGGAATGTAGAGATATAGAAGTAATCATTAGAGTTCACCAGTTATATTACAGCAACAAATTATCCCTTACTATCACCTTTTCAATTAAAAAAAAATAAACTTGCTCAATAAGGAGTCTTCATCTATATCTAGCAACAAAACCAGTAATTACATTCTTGTAACTCAAATTTCATGTTTGAAAGTAATCACTTCTGTTAGAGTGCACATTTGTTCTTACACTACAGCACTTCCCACAAAGCATCACAGTAAGACTGAGGACTCATGATGCAATATATTGCATTCACACGAAACAGATGAATTTCATGTAATTGTAGTGACTTAACTGAAAAGCAGAATTTAGTATCTTGGTTTTGCTTACCTCACCATGTAGCTAAATAAGGCATATATACATTTTCCCTCCTCTGACAATTTGAAGCATCTCCTTCAGGTAACTTCTTAGCTCCACTGACTCCCTATGTCTCTACAGCTCAAGCCCAAGACACTGGGTAAGATTTAAATCATCTAAGAGAACTTTGGTAAAAATAATGAAGACAAAAGTTCCAAGTTCTGGTATCTCTGAAACCTATTAACATTAGTAACACTGCATCAAAAAAGATGTGTAATTTGGGAAAAAAAAAAACAAAAAACAAACAACCCAGTAAATTTGTTTGACACTAACTTCATAGCACAATAGATGTCTGCAGTTGATGATGGCAACCTCAGGAAGGGTTGTTGCCCACTTTGTGACTGTTGGTTTAAGGTGAGTGACAACTCTAGCATTCCTTTAAAGAGCTGAAGAGCTGAGGATGACAACCATTCCTTTATGAAGATAACCCATTGTCCTTCTGATCTTTGTTACTATTGAGTTTTAAACAGAATCTTTGTGTTGGTAAGCTAACAAGCAATTTAGAGGCCTCCTAGGAGTTTCTATGCCTGCATTGTTGTATGAAAAAGACAAGAGAAATAGAAAGGACATTGGATGAAAGGAGCTAGTCAGGAAATTGAAGATGAAGAAAAAAACACCAAACCCAAACAACAAGGGTGTTTACTTGTATTATCAGTAAGGCAGTAACAACTCTTGCAGTCTCTGCTGATAGAAATCAGAATACAAGCAGAGTGAGTCACATTTCCAAATCCCTGAGAACAGGAAAATGGCTACAATGAAAGACAACAGCTATGGGCAATAAAGGCTTGAGAAACTATTGGCAAGAAGGAATGATCACTGGGAAAAAGAGATAAATGGGTCATTAAACAGAAAATATTTCAAAATTCACCATAAGACTGTAAAATGAAGAAGAGCTGGAAAACCAACAGAAGCTGGGATGCAGAAGTTCTATTATGCTACAACTTAAGAAATGGAAATGATGAGTAAGAGAGTATGAACAAAGTAGAGGGAGCAGTACTAAATGGAGATATAAGTCTTGGAGCTCTGAAAGGACTGAGTTCAGAATGAATTCTGATTTTCAAGTAGTCTTTAAAATACTCAAGAGCCAAAGTTAGGAATAAGACCATACATGGGGAGATAACGGGAAAACATAAATGATCCTCATCAAACAAAACCAGGTAGAATGTGTTTCACAGAGAGAGGTTATGCAGTCTACATCCCTACAGTTTTTGAATCCCTGATTGGATAAAGCCCTGAATCACTTGGCTTGACATTATGGCTAACTCTGGTTTTAGCAGAAGGTTGAACCTTCTCAGGCTGATCCCCTGAGGTCCTTTCCAACCGTAACTATTCTAAGATTCCATGAACCCAGGAGATTTTCAATGAGGCAGACCAAATCACTTGAAATTTCTGCAGAGATGTTGGACATTCTAACCCTGACTGTAGGGAAACATTCTGTATTAACTGAATGTGTGAGCAATCCAAGCTGTGCTAACTGCTAATTTTGAGCTAAAGTTTCACAGCCTACATGACAACTTCATCCAAAGGGCCAAGGACACAGGCTACAGCAGCCTGCAGTAGAACTACAACAACAACCAGGATCAAAGCAAAACAAGGGACGTTTTGAACAGATAGTTATGAGCTAACCGCTTGGTTCCCTCACAGCTCACTCCTTAACGACTTACACCAATTACAGAATGCCACAATAGTTTGCATCTGGGCGATTTGGGCCAACAGCTTGTCCCTTAATGATCTGGACCAATTGCTTTGGAATAGGCTGGCCTGAACAGTCTGTTAGAAGGGTATATAAATGCATGTTCATATTCAATAAATTGGCATTGCTCGGATCATACTGATCTGTGTATGGCTCTGTCCAGGATGTCCCGCTGAAGAAGACGTCCCAGGAAAGAGACTTGCTATTCCTGACCACAAAAATGGATCCTAAAACTGTTATGTAACAGTAGGTATATATAGGGCAAGTTATCTACTATGTATAGTAACTATATATATCTAAGTAACTAAATATTTAGTTAGTAACTAACTTTTTTGCTGACTCAGACTTAAGTAGGCGATATACTAAGCTTCAAAATGGCAAAAACATATGATTCTCTTGATTTTTTTCAGTCATGTTGAATAATAGAGAGAAGAGGGGGGAAAAGTCTGTAATTCATATTTACATACCTCCATAGAGACAATCAGAGCTTTGCCTGGCATTTTGGCTTTTTTCCTGCTGGACTATAACAACTGTTATAAGTACAGTAATTCTGACTGAAGAAAGCTAAGCATTTCTAACATCTAATTTTATGTTGGATACAGAGGGTCAACAAGTGATATGACTTCCAACTAATTTAATTGTATTTTCTTAGTGTTACTTCTTTCAGTTACCTCTTTAAAAACATCATAAACTGGTTTTCAGGTATCTGCAGCCTTAAGTTAGTAATAGGGCTAGTAATTAAAAGCTTTGGTACATCCAAATTCTACTTTTACAACCAAAAGTTCAGTTTTAGGTTTTTCTGCTTTAACTCACCTCAAGTGTTGTTAGTGCAGTAGTATCCTGCCAGCAATTCTAGACCTGACTTCTTTCTCCCTTGGAAGAAGATTTTAACTACTCCACACAGTAAAGCCTTAAACTTCATAGAAACATTTGTCCAAAGGAACTGGGATTATTTAGTCTCAAGAAGAAGAGGCTGAGGGGAGACATAAATGCTCTCCACAGCTACCTGAAAGGAAGCTGTATTGAAGTGGGAGTCAGTCTCTTCTCCCTAGTATCAGGTGACAAAATGATACGAAATGGCCTGAAATTGTGCCACGGAGGTTTAGATTGGATATTAGGAAATATTTCTTTAATAAAAGGGTGGTCAGGCATTGGAACAGGCTGTGCAGGGAGGCGTTGGAGTTACCGTTCCTGGAGATGGTCAAGAAACGTGTGGACATAGCACTTCAGAACATGGTTTAATGGCTATGGCGGTCATTTGACAGTTGGACTGAGTGATCTTAGAGGCCTTTTTCAACCAAAACTACTCTGTGATTGTATACTATGGTGATTATGGGTTACTTTAAAAAACTCTAGAAACACAATTGTCTGATTGTGATTGCTTAAGAATAAGCATCGGACTGGAAAACACAGAAAGTAATGACGCCTATTTCACTTGTATGAAAGTTTGCAAATTTCAAGAGAATAAAACAACTTCAAATCAAATGTAGCAGTACTTAAAAACAGCTCACAGAAAGTTTCAGTCATAGGCACTAAACTGTTTCCATTTTCAAAATTACCTTTAACACCAGGAAAAAAGTCTGTTATTTGTTCAAATCGACAGGTTGAAACTACCCCTGCTACACCTGTTGCAGTGGTTGCACCTGACCTGTTTTTCACCCATCCTTGGAAATTTTGCTTCAAGTTTCATTCATTTTCTAAACATTCTAGAAACAGTTTCTTAAGAATTGCTTAAGCAGTTTCTTTTCATATATAATGGTATATATGAACTAAGACACAAAGTTTCAACATGAGTAAGATTCTAGCAGAATCTACAGTTAAAACTGGACTTAGAAGCATTTGACTTCCTTGATGGGATTAAACTGATTCAGGATATAGTATCCTTGAGCATCACTGGTGAAAGGAACTTAAGAGTTAACATCATTGTTCTCCTGTTAAAAATGTGTATAATTCTATCTACTTCACTTTAGTACTAGGTAACATTGACAACAACAGGATACTTACTCAGATCTTAACACACTCACCAGTATGTTTGTTCTGCTACTGCTTTGTAATTTTAAAAAATATGTTTTAAATAGCAATTTCTTCTTTCTAAGTAGCAGCCTGGTGCCATGCAAATAATTATGATTTCTCAGTTTGTGCATTATTATTTAATTGCTGGAACAAACTGAAAACAGTAGGAGCTTTGTCTCAAGTTCATTAATTTTACAGGATAATAAATTAAAGGCCTTATTTCATCATTGCTTTTGCATATACTGCTATAAAGGCTACAAGTAAAAAGATACACATTAAGTAGTAGAAAGTACCGAGAAAATTTTTCCTCTTTAAGTTCCTAAACAGTTGGAAACAGTCTTTTGCGAGCACCTTCAGCATTTCAAAGAATTTATTTTCATGCTGAAACAAATCCATACAACATAGCTTGTAGTAAAAACTAAATTCATTGCTAATATTCTCACACTTACTCTTTGTTGGTTTCCTTTAAAAATACAAAGAACTGGGGATGATTGATGGGTAAGCTAACAGAAAAAAAAAGCAAGTTAAGAACTTGATTAAAGACCTCAACTTCAGCTGTTATTTTTCAAGAGACTGGGACTGCTTTGGAAATACTCTTGCACACTTGAAACTCATTTTCATTTCAAGGGTATGATTCCCAAGACACTCCCTGGCACTCATGTCCAGTCTGCGAGAACTCACCTCAATATTTGATCCCAGTGAGGAAACAGTGCTAATAAGCAACATAAAGTCCTCATTCCTCCATATTCCTAAAACCCAGCAGAGAGAGCTAAGTAGAAACTACTCTTTGAAGGAGTGGAAATCAGAAGCAAATGAGAGACAGGCACTAATAAAATGCTACATGGGGATTTTTCATGAAATTATGATAATTTTTTTCATTGTTGTTAAAATGATATCTATGACCTTGTAAATGTCAGTGTTTAATGCAACCAATTCTTGCAGAAACAAAGATGAATCTATTTTTGTATCTGTGCATTGTGGACAAAAATTTTGCAGCTAAACTTGAAAGCTCAGATTATATAATATATAAAGTAAACATGTGTTAGAAGTTAAACTAAAACTAATTCTGTTCAGTGATACTACATTTCAATTCAGCAAGGTCCAAGTTCCTTTTCTGCTGTCTATATGAGTGAGAGGGGTTAACAGACAGCATCTGTCACTCATTTAGTAGCCAGCCCAGCCTTAATCCTTGACAAGTCTACCTTGAGAAATAAGGCTGAAATACACAGAGTGAAAGAAACAAAAAAACAAACAAGTGCCAGAAGATCATATGTTCTGTACAATGAGTCGAATGTTTAAGGTTCAGCCTCCAAATCTATTATTCGATATACATCAGAGACTGAAGCAAAATTTCTTGGAAGCAAATCTCTAAATTCAGCTGTTGAACAGGGCCAGTAATGACTAGAGCATACACGTGAAGCTTACTCCTGCTTCTGAACCAATATGCTTCAAGACATGTGCCATGTGTTCATCAAGGATTGATGGATCCTGGACTTTGAAGGAAATGTCTGTATGTCTGAATGTTGATAATTATTAGAGCTACTGTCAGTACAAAAGCTCTCTCCTGATAAGCTGTCATGCCTGCCTGAAGTGCTGCTCACAGTTGTGCTCTGTGATAGAACAAGGGGCAATGGATACAAACTACAGCACAGGAAGCTCCACCTCAACATGAGGAGGAACTTCTTTACTGACACCAGAGTACAAGAGACACGTACATACATTGCTGCAAGTCCAGCAAAAGGCCGCAGAAATGATTAAAAGATTTGCAAATCTGAAATGAAAGAAGAGGTTGAGATTGCTGGGACTGTTCAGCCTGGGACAAAGGCAGCTCAGGAGAGATCTTATTGATGTATTTAAATGCCTGTTGGGGTGATGGGGAGAAAAGATGACAGAGCAAGGCTTTCCAGAGTTGTACCCAGTGAAAACAGAGACAAGCTGCACAAATTGAAATACAGAAAATTCCATTTAGACATAAAACATTTGTTGCAGTTAAGTGCCACAGAACACCATAATTGAAGCTGAGGAGCCTCCATTCTTGGAGATATTCAAAACTCAATGAACATGTCCCTGATCAGTCTGCTTTAACTGATCTTGCTTTGAGCAACAATCTCAAGAGGTCCCTTTCAACCTCAAGTATTCTCTTGTTTCTATGATTCTGCAAGATAAGACATTGCAGATGGCTAAAACAAGTAACTGAGTAGGAGACAAGGACTTGCTCAAGTTTTAGCTATTAAGTAGCTGTCACAGACTTCTTTCTTCAAACCTCTGGCAATTTATGCATTACTACTGCTTTCTCATTCCCCCACTCTCATATATTTTACATACAATGTCATAGGTTATGTTTGTCATCTGCAACTCTCAGTCTTGTCACCTAATAACTATACTGCTCTCTGCTCTGTTTAGATTATAAACACTAAGGAAGGCAAGCGCAAAACTCTCTGGATATCAGATCCCTTTCAAGTTGTGTAATCAAAATCATTAATCCTATTTTGCGAACATAAAAGAGAAGATGAGGAGCATTCTATTTCAGTGAGAAATGGATATCTGAAAGAAAGAGGATTTATTTTCATATTAGAGAAATGAAACTGAAAAGAATCTAAACATAAATGCTTTTGGGGGGGTGTATTTTAGAATAGAAACATCGTTTTCCTAGTAATTACTCATGCAGTTTTAAAAATGCAAAAAAATTATAAACAAGAACAGCTTTTGCAGGTTTCTCCCAGTTTAGTGGCACTCATTTAAAACTCCTCCTACTTATGCACTGAGTGTGCTATGTTTCACATCAATTTGGGGATTTAACATTTAATTTCTAAAAACGTATCAAAGACGACATAAACAGTTCATATAGTATGTATGTTTCCATCAGGGCCTATGAAATACACATTTTTACCTTGCATATAATAGGATCAGCTCATTAGGCTACCATTCTGTAAACAGCTTGGAAATGTATACCAAACAAGTAAGTGAAAATTCATATCCAGAAGCAGATGGTGAGAATAGCAAAGCTAAGCAAAGAGAGGCTTAATGGCAAATTCTATCCATCTAAGCAAAACAATGGTATTCACAGTCCTTTTCTTCAGAAAGGAATGCAACACATGGACATGCAGGTTGAGGCAGGGGAGGACACTTCTGTGTCATTCATCAGGCCAATGAGTACTTGGAGAATTGCCACCAATTTAACAGTATTTGTGTACAGTTGGCACCAGCTTCATAGTACTGCATGCTACATAAAATTTTATGGCTTGTTGTCTTGCCAAAAGCAACACATCTAATGTTTTTCTGTTAAATTAAAAATCAATAAGAGATTTAAAGTTGGCCTATAAGAAGGCAAGTAATTCAATTTACTCTGGTACGGTTCTCATTCAGAATGAGCCAAATTAACAGTGCCTAGACATGGTATGTGAGAAATAACGCTGTATTATTCTAAAGTTTTAATTTTTTCCCTACCCCTTCTCTTATCATATTCAAGGGTTAAGAGAAATACATTTTTGTCATCAAAAAATGAACACTGGCAAAATAAAACTGCATTTAATTCCTGAAAGCAGTGGTACAGTAATAGCATTTTTCCTGAATGTATGAGCATTTATTTCATGGTACAGCAAGATTTCTTATAATTATTTAGTATGACTAATTCATTCTTTAATATAAAATATGACTAAGTTAGGTATCTGTAGAAAGTGAAGAGGACTCACAGATTTGATATCATATATGCTCATAACCCAGCATTTCAGTACCTTTTGCTAACATTTCAAATAAAAAACAAACCAACAGACATAAATATCCCCCCCCCCTCAAAAAAAAAAAAAAAATATATATACAGAGGAGACAGAGAAATATCAAAGAAAAAGAAGCTACAGTTTGAGAGAAGGATTTGCAATTTTCAAGTTTGGTATTAAAATATAAAATTCTCCCCTGGAAGAGAGAAAAGCACACCCGTTTTTATAACAGCTCAGTCATAAAGACACACTGAAGTTTACTTCTTATGCTTTCAAAGCCATATAAAAGTACATTTCCCATTACAATTCTTACAGGATCCTGTTTTGTCTTCTATTACAAGCCAACAGGGGTTTGGGGGAAAAGATTGCTTTAACAGTCTCAACAGTCTCAACAATGTTACCACCAAACATGAAAGACAATATTCATTCCTGAGAGCCTCCTACAAAAGAGCCACTGTTTATGCAGTAGCAGAACAAAGCCCCAAAACAACATATGTAACTATTTACATTGAGAACTGATGCTCATTACCTTCGAGGTGCTCCATCCTCGTGTGGTTGAATAATCACCACTTTTACTGTCACAGATGTACGTAAAAGGTCAATCATTTGTTCATGAGTCAAAGTTGCCACAGCCACTTTACAGATCTCAACCAGGCGGCTCCCTTGCCGTAGGCCTGCCTTCCAGGCAAAACCAAAGGGCTCCACATCTGCCACTATTCCTTCAAAGTTTACATGGAATCCAAGTTGGCCCAATCCATTCCTCCGAAGGGTCATTTCCGTGGTTTCACATCCTCGGGTCACTATCTAAAGAAGTACCAGATTGTTACACTATTGTTAGGACACTCACTTCTTTGGACACTCAAACGGATGTGTTGCCAAACACTATAAAACTATGCACAGTTTGACATTAAGTACATTTAAGATACCAATACTAAAAATGATTCTAACATTTGTGGTTGAACAAAGGTTTCTTCATAAAACAAAGCAAACAAAACATTTTACAATGTTAAAAATCTTACATCCCTAGAGCACCCAGCTGCCCTGTGTCAAGGTCCTTCCCTCTTGCTCAAAATTAATAAAATATCATATATATCTTATTGAAAACTTAAAGCTGGTTTAGTTTCAAAACACAAAGCAAGAAAATGCTGTCCTGAAAGTTACTTCATTCTTGTTGGCTGACTTCACTGCAGGTGTGAAGGATTTTTTTCTTCACAGAACAATAGTTAATATTAATCTTCAGATAAAATAGAGAATCATAGAATGTTTTTGGTTGTAAGAGACCTTTAAGATCACCATGTTCTACCATTAACAGCCAATCTAAACCTTCCCTGTTGCAACCTGAGGTAATTTCCTCCTGTCCTATTGCTAGTTACTTGGGAGATCAGATTGATCCTTCCCTCACTACAACCTCCTTTCAGGGAATTGTAAAGAGTGATAAGGTCTCCCCTCATCCTCCTCTTCTCCAGACTAAACAGCCCCAGTTTCCTCAGTCATTCCTTCTAAGACTTGTGCTCTAGATGCTGTGGGAAACACCATTAAAAACTTTATTAAAACCAAGGTAGACAACAGCCACAGCCTTTCCCTCATCCATTAAGCAGGTCAGCTTTTCATAGAAGGATATCAGGTTAGTCAAGCATGATCTGCCTTTCAATTAACTCGTGTTGACTGGGCCTGATTGCCTTGTTATGCCGTATGTGCTGTATGGTGGGTCTATAACCTTCCCTGGCACTGAGGTCAAGTTGACACATCAGTAGCTCCCTGGATCCTCCATCTGACCCTTCTTGTAGATGGGCATCACACCTGCTAACCTCCAGCCAACTGGGACCTTCCCCATTAGTCAGGATTGCTGGTAAATGATGGCTTGGTGAGCACTTCCACCAGCACCCTCAGTACCCTCAGGTGTATGCCATGTGGTCTCATAGACTTGTCTGCATCTAAGTGGAATAGCAGGTCACTGACCATTTCCTTTTGGATTATGGGGGCTTCATACTGCTCCCCGTTTCTGTCTTCCAGCTCAGTGGGCTGGACACTCAGAACAACTGGTCATACTACTGAAGACCGAGGCAAAGAAGGCATTCAGTATCTCATCCTTTTCCTTATCTTTGACCACTGTGTTTCCCCTCACATCAGAGGAAGATTCTCCTTAGCCCTCCTTTTGTTGTAAATGTTTTTATAAAAACATTTTTATTGGCTTTTATGCCATTAGCCAATCCAAGTGCTAGCTGGGCTTTTGACCTTTCTAATTTGCTCCCTGCCCAGCTTGTAAATATCTTTGTTCACTTTCCCAAAAGGCCTGCACCTTCTTCCACAGGCCACGGAACTTTCATTTTCTTCCCAAATACTAGTAAAATTCTGTTTAGCCATATCAACTTTCTTTCCCACCAGCTGGGTCTTATGGCAAACCAGGATGGCTTGCTCTTCTGCCTTAAAGATTTCACTTTTGAAGAATGTCCAGCCTTCTTGGATTCTTTTGCCTTTCAGCACTGCCTCCCAAGGGACTGTACCAAACGGGTTCCTAAATGGGTCAGTCTGCCCTCTCGAAGTCCAAAGTGGCAGTTCTAACCTCCTTCCTTGCTTCCCTAAGAACTGAAAACTCTATCATTTCACAATCGCTAAGTCCAAAACAGCCTTCAGCCTTCGAAACATGTACAAGTCCTCTGTTTGCAAACAAAAGGTCTAGCAGAGTACCTTCCCCAGTTGGACTGCTCACTCAAGAAGTTGTCTGAACACTCCAGGAATCACCTGGAATAATTCCTCTCTGCCGTACTGTATTTCCAGCAGACGTCTAGTAAATGGAAGTTCCTCACAAAAGTAAGCGGTAGTGATTGTGAGACTGCTCCCAACTGCTTACAGAATATAAGCCTGTCTCTTGATCCTGGTTGGGTAGTCTGTAATAGACCACTACAGAGCACCTCTATGCATTTCCATCTGGTTAGATTTGCATGCATTTATTCAGGTTTATCAGTTGTTAAAAGCAGTAGATTGCAACACAGTAAAATTTATCATTTATTGATGAATCAGGGGCAAGAAACAGCAGTTTTAACACATTACTGTTAGAAGATGATAGTTCTCACTGAGACACAACTGTAGAAGGTGACCAACCTCACTGGCCTTCCCCCTGACTCTTAACCATAAACATTCAACCCTGTTATCACCATCATTATGCTCAAGCAACCAAAACACTCCCTAACATATGGGGGCTAATCCATCACCTCTCCTCCCTGGCCTAGCACTTTTCAAGAGTTTATAGCCAACCACCACAGCATTCCAGTTATGCAAATCATCCCACCACGTTTGTGTGATGGCAAATGTATCATAGGATTCCTGCTCTAAAATGGCTTCCAGCTCCCATTTCTTGCACATGCAGCATGCATTAGCGAAGATGGACTTCACCTGGGCTATTGATCTCGTCACTTTTTGGGGAGAGAAGGCCTAATTCCTACCTGACCATTCCCAAGTGCTATTGTGATTTCTAGCCCATCTATATCCCTTGTGTTTTTTGCTATCACATGGCACTACCTATCCTTACTGGGATGGCAGACCAAAAGACCTCGCTAGCATGCCATCCTGCAAACATTCATGTGCCACCCCTCAGGGTTATCTCCGGCAAGATATCCCTTTCCCCTTCAAATCTAGTTTAAAGCTCTTTTAATGAGCCCTACCAACTCCTGTGCAAAAAACCCTTTCCCTCTTGAGATTAGGTGGACTCTAGATGTTGTCAGCAGGTCTGGTGTCATGTAAACCAACTCATGATCAAAAAACCTGAAGTCCTGCTGGTGACACCAGCCTTTGAGCTAGGTATTGCTCTAATAGGTCTTCCTGTTTCATCCCTTATCTTTTCCTGCAACTGAAGGGACACAGGGTAACACTACCATGAAGTGTCTCTTGATTGTCCTTAGATTTCTCCTTGTGACTTCATTTATGCCTATATAAGCCAAATAGAATTAAATGCTTCAGAACAGCTTTTCTTTCTCAATAACAATGCCTTAAAGACAATTTAAATTTATTTTGCCTTGAAGTAAGATTCCTAACTACCAACATCTCCAGATGTGGACATGGCTAAAATTGGTTATGACTTTCTATGTCACTGGGAAACTTAGAAAAAATGTAAACATTTTTTAAAAATTGCTTTCTTCATACTCCAAAATAATCCTGTCATTAGTAACCAAAATCCCTCAAATTCAGACTTGTCTATGCAGGCTCATTTCTATACACTAAATACCAAATCCTCAACAGTTTTTACCCAGCAAAGAACAATTATACAACAGTGTGTACGCTCAGATACTGCACCAGACTGAGAAAACCAAATTCTAGCCTACACTACAAGGTTTGTGAGTTACCCTAACATTTCCATCTGTCAGTGTCACAAAACCAGTACGTTTTTCAGCTCCATCAGTACAATTAGAACAAAAACTTAATCACAATTAAACAACATAATTAAAAAAAATAATCTTTGTTCATAATGCACATCTTCAAGGATGTCACTGGTTTGGTTTTCTTACCTTCTACTCCCTTGCCCAATTGTTGTGGTAGGCCTAAATAGGCCAGAACATGTCCTGGCTTGCCCAGACACGTTTCTCTGCTGTCCCTCCTTCTGCTGATGGGAGAAGCAACTGCGAGAAGGAGGACAAAGAACGTGGAGCCACGGAGTCTAGGGACCCTGTTTTGCTCCTGTTTACATCCTGTGGTGAGCAAGGTACATACACTTGGCTTGTGCCTGCCTCATGCAAGGCCTGTGTTTTTCCCAAATTTGGGTAGAGCAAGCCTATGGCTTCACCTAATATGGTCAGGCTTGGCTATCTGCCATTCTGATTGGCTATTCTGTGTCCAAAGGCCCCTTAGTCTTGGGCTGTATTGATAAAAGGAGATGAGCAGGTGACACAACCTGCTCTGCCTTTGTATTCACACTTGCTTGCTGCTGCCTGCTGCCATTCCTCTCTGCCTCTGGAAGTGATTCTGCCATTGCCTTCTGCAGCATTATGCTATGCTAAGCTGTAAGTTAGCCCAGCTGCACAATAAGAAACCCTGATGCACTGGGCCTGAACTGCCTGGAAACTGCCTGCTTTGAGTTTACTGGGAACAGGCATAATTGCCTCCACACAATAGGCCTGCATAGCCAGCATGACATTGTGCCAAGACTGCACATTGCAAGACATCCTGCCTACACCTGCCAAGACAAGGAGCCCTGGAAGGGGCACACAGACTGTCGAGAGAAACTAGGACCAGGTCAGTGATCATCTGCCTCCTTTCTCCAGCATCCTGTGAAGAACCAGAAGCCCTAGCAGCTGACAAGGCTTTGAAAGAACTCCTTGAAAGTGTTTGGGGGCTGTGTGAAGCTGTAGCTAGCCTTGCAAGTCAGGGGCTAATTTTTGTGAGTAAATATTCAAAGCCTCTCTCTAAGAAATTCTGTCACTAGATTCTATTGTGCCTTTCTGCCTTAGTAGCAGATAGGAGCCTCTCAAGTCCCCTGGTAGGCAAGAGGCATAATTGAAACTAAGAACCTCATTCCAGTTTTAATGTTTGCATTTGCTAGTTATTTTTTAAAGTGGTCTAGTTTTGCCTGTTCCCTGTGTGTATAAGTATCCAAATATATCCAAACATTGTAAATAAGTTTTCTGGCAAGATTTAATGTTAATAAACTACTTTTGTAGTTATTAACAATCTTTGCCTGGATATGAAAATTAACATAGATTATTAATTTTGCATAATTCATAACACCAATCTAATGGGTGTCTGGAAAACCTGTGGAATGTTTGTGTAACTTATGCCTGCAACTTGCTGAATGAAAACAATGGTTTATGATACTTTAGTAACTTTCAAAGCACTACTGCCTAGAGTATTTTTATATGGATATCTGTCACTTAGAGAAAAACTGAACTTGCACATATGACAACACAATGCCACAAAACTAGGAGTTATTGCAAGTTTGCTGATCTGAGGATGCTAGTCCATACACATGCTTTTAACCTGCAATAAACTCAGGGTAATGAAATACAGTTATCCCTTGTTCATTAAGTGCTAATGTTCATGAGCTGTGGAAGACTGAAGAAATATCTTGCAAGTATCTGCAAGTGTCTACAGACACCTCTTTATCATTGTGACACAGTTACAGAATATTGCAGAATGAATGCAGCAGCATCATTATGTGGTTTTCCCCAACTCAGAGCACTCAAAGTGTCTTCTTCAAGTGAGTTAAATATTCAGAAGCTAAAAGACATGGAAGATAAACATTCCTGACAAAGTCTCATCTATTTTCAGTGGAAAGGATCCCAGCAGATGAAGTCCTCCACAAGTATATCCCGTAATAGGTGACATTGCATGTTACATAGTAATGTTAACATAGAGAGTGATGGTCTACTTCAAAATAGACCATCCTGCCTACTTGATTGCTGCCTCATTAAACATGTGGCTATGCATGAAATAAGAGCTGGCTTCTCCAAATGCATCTAATCCAGATTAAATTAAAAGATCAGAGATCATTTAAAAGTCCCATGAAAAAAAGTGAAGAGGTTATTTTTTTTTTTTTCAGTATACAGGTTTCTAAGGAAGTTTTCTCTACTCAGACTCTTGTCTAAAGATCCACTCAAGGTTTTCATATAATTGTATCACTCTGCCATTCTCTGTTATCATAACACTCAAAACCATTCCATTTCATGCCTTCAAGCACAGCCTGCCAATTTCATCTGTAGTCTGACAAAGATACCCTTTCAGTCTTCTTTTCTCCAGGCTAAACAGCCCCGGGTCTCTCAACCTCTCTTCATAAGAAAAATGCTCCAGACCTCTAGTCATCTTTGTAGCCCTCCACTGGGCTCTCTCCAGTACTTTCCTGCCTTTCTTGAACTGAGGAGTCCATAACTGGACACGATACTTCAGATGTCGCTTCACTAGGGCCTCCCTTGACCTTCACACTCTTTTTAATGTATCACAAGATACCATTGGCCTCCTTGGTTGCACTGGAGGTTCATGGTGGCCAGAAGGGAGTCAGAGTTCTTTGGAATACATAACTGAAGCTAATACTCAGGAGTTTAACTTCACAGTAACTGATTTTAAATTTTTGACTCTAGTTTGCCAATATTTAACCCAGAATCTGACCATAATAAAGATGAAGCATTCAAGCAAGTATATATAACCATTTCATTTGTGGGTTTTAATTGGTGAATTTTAAAGACCTGTCCTCACCAGGATAGTTCCATATCTTGTATAACTCAGTAAGTGAAAACAAGAAAACAAATTGCTGGCACTGATGACAACAAAAGTTTTTGCTGGAAGTTCAAATTTTCTTTTCTATGTATGTTAGCCAATTTATACCTTTCAACTAGCAACATTTAACAGGAGTGAACTACATGCACACTATTTTTCAGAATATTTCCTGTCTAAAAAAAAGTGAAACTGAAGACCATATTGAAGAGGACAGCACAGAATTTGCAAGAAGAGTTTAAAGACAATCTGTTAAAAGATCAATTATACTTTGGAAGAAAAAAGGTTATTATTTAGAGGAACAAATCACTTGCACAATTTTTTTTCTGCTAACGCTCACATGGGTGGTTATAAAAAGTCAAAGTTAGTGTATTTTACACATTACAATTTTGTATATTTTCTAATTAAGGTATATTTGCACCTAGAAATGTGTGATTTGAGAACAGGCTACACCATGAGAAGACAAAAGCTTAGCTTTTCAATCCCAATTTCAACACTGAAACCATCCACGACCTTGGGCAAGTCTATCAGATTCTTTATATCAGTTTCCTCATCCCTGAAAATGGGTTTGTAACGGTGCTGGTTTGAGACTAATTGGAATATTCTAATGAAAGAAATCAGATCATTGGTTGTAAAAAGAATAATAATGATAAAATCTATATCATTCATTGGTTTGCTAAAAGGAATAAAAGGTCAAAGTGTAAGCAATTTGTTCCTTTTTTGCTTCAGAGCGCTTGCTCCCTTCACTTCTCTTTTGCTCCACTTAACAGACAACAAGCTTTGCTGATTGTTTTCTGTCAGAGAATGTGGCATTGAGCCCCTTCTGGGCTTCTTTATCAGGAAGGGAATTTGGATTTCTGTATTATTTCTCAATTGTATATAATTGTAAATACATATAGATACATTGTGTGTATATGCTTGTAAATTTAGCTTTGCTGTAAATATAGCTTTCTACTACTTCCAATCCATCTGAGCTCATCTAGTATATTTCAATTGGGGTGGGGGAAGTTCCTAAGCCACTACATTTTAATTTGATGCCCGATGAGAAATAATACAGAAATCCAAATTCCCTCCCAGGTTATCTGTTAGCCAAGGTTAAGAGAAGATATTACAGAGAGAAGTGAAAAGATGCAGTGCCCAGAAGCAAAAGAGAGACAAATTGTTTACATTTTGGCTTTTTATCCCTTTTAGCAAACCCATGAATTATATAGACTGTACCATAATTTTCTTTTTACAACCAATAATCTAGTTTCTCTCATTAAAATATTCCAATTAGCCTCAAAACAGCACATAGACGCTGTTGTGATGATTATTGTTCGTAATGCTCTCTGAAAATGAAAACACTCATGAAGTACAAACAGGATGTTGCAAGCCGTATTCTAAAGGAGATATATACAAACAATTTATCATAAAAAAAAAGGCTTTCCAGTTTAGAAACACTACTTACTTCAAGCCTTTGAACAATTTCTCTGATGTCCTCAGTACAATTATCTGCTGCAGACAGAAGAATACATTCTCCTCTTTCATAGAATATTTTTATGCTCATTAGTCCAGATGTCCATCCAATAACATCTCTGCAGGAGCAGTTAAAAACAACATTTTTTGATTCCTTTTCAATCAACATGATAAATTCATTGGAAATTCCAAGGAGACACTCAATGTCAGCAGACTGGCCAAAATCTCGAGCAACAACGTTCCACATAATTGCTCCAACGCTGAACAGATGTGCATCTTTCCTTGGTTTCACTTTTTCCTTTTTTTTTGCCCCTAAAGTAATAAAGCTAAACTTTGCTGAAGTATCCACTGTAGCTGTGGTAACAAAGTTTTCTGCTAGATCTTTCAAGTATTCTTGACGTGTCCTTGTGGCCATGGCTCGAAATTTTTCGGACTTATGTGCAGCATTTTCAGCATTAATAACTTTGGCTAAAAGGAAGTCCCTAAAGACTGCCGATTTTGGGAAAGTGACTCCTTTGGGAATGGGTGGACCAAATGGAGGTACATCTTTTGACCGTGAAACACCAACACTGGAAATAAAAAGAAAAAAAATACAATGTTTAATTTCTAAAAAACAAAATGTAAAAAATTAGTTGATAAGTAGAACTGTGATTTATGCAGTCCATTTACACAGCTGAGTTTAGCTTTGATATGTCAACTTTCAGACATTTTAGACATAACAAACAGATTGAATTCTCTGTTTTAAAATGCCTTTTTTCTTTCAAATATGTGAAACCCATTATAGATGTATCTAACCAAAACTTCTCAGGATATGATGGTCTCCCATCTTTAATGAAATAAATATAAAAATGCTTTGAGAAACATAAATGAGAAAGATATTCTAAAAAATAATTTTCTACGTATGTCTGACTATGATTTTCAGCTGTCACTAAGTTACATGATCTTAAAACTAAGAAATATATAAACAGGTAGATAATTTATCTTAATCCTTTTAATTTTTGCCACAATTAAGCACGAAGACAAAGTATGGTGTCGTGTGTGTCTATAACAGGAGCATTCTGCACCTGTTTAAGTTGCCTACTCTTTGCACTTTCATAAATAAATAACATTTTTACGTGCTAAACTTGTACCACTATGCCTCAAGTCCTTATCATTAATTTCACAATTCCAAATCAGTTCAGATGTTTCCACCTTAGTTACCCTGCTCAAATTTATTATGCAGTAACTTAAATGTGACATTTAAGGCCACCTCAAATTTGAGAGGTTTTACATGTTGTTAAAGTCCTCATTCATGTGCTCAAAAGGCCATGACTCACTCTGGTCATATTCTCATACTCAGGGATTTATACAGGTAAATATCCTTCTGAAATAGTTTATTTCAAATAACTTTCAGTGAAAAAGGAAATGTACAATACGAATTCTTTTGCTATGCCTGGAAATCTTATTTTTGCTAAATCAGTACATCTCCATTTTGTATCCAGAAAATCAGCAACACAGAGTTCTGCATATACCCATTTAATTCTGCTAGTTATGGCCCATTAACTGTAGATGCATGCAAGGGTGACCCTAGGGTTTCAAACTTGCAAAAACTGTAGCAAACACTTTAAAACTACATACATAATATCTCTAGAAAATACAAAATTGTTAGAAGATGAAATTCCATTGCAGTCTTAATAACAAACTTTAATAGTTATAAGGCTCTACTCACCTGTAACACACATTTTCAGTGCAAGGATTATGCACTTTGACTATGACAAACACATGTTGAAAGTGGGAACGAATATTTTTTGGAGTAAAAGGAAGTGCTCCTGGCTCTTGGAAGACGATGGTAACTATGTCATTTCCTATATGCCTTTTCCTTAGCAGCTAGACAAGAAACATGCATTGGAAAATTAGTTATATAAAAAGGAAAAAAACCCAAACAAACAATTTCTTAATTTTAGGAGGAAAAAGCAACAAACACCACACAAAACAAAACCAAAATAAATTAAGCTTGATTTTTTCAGAAATAACTTTTAATTAATAATATCCTGGATAGCTGATGATAGAGATAAAGGATACCAGACCAAACTGCAAAAACATAGGGAAAGAAAACTGGGCTAACAAAAGTACTAGTGAGTTCTCTCACATCACTACACTAGCTCTGCATTGTCTCTGCTCATTCTTACTCTATGAGAAAAATACATTTCCCTTATTTAGTGCATTGCTTTAGTAAGAAAAATTACATCACTTGACAATTCTCACTATGGAGAGAACTCTACTTGTATATCAGTTCTCTCTGCACATGCAATATTTGCTTCTATATCAAAAACATAACATTGCTTTTCTTTGTCAAGAAACTTTCCTTATCCATGTTGCATTTTCATTGAACTCTGTTCTTAATATTACAATTAAAAACAAGATTATCATGTATCATCACAAATATTTACAGATACATTACTTCAGAAACAAAGTTGAGACTCGTGAAGAAAAGTTATTAGAAACTCCTTAATTAAAAGAGTTCTTATTGAAATTGGTACTTTTTATCATCAATATATATTTTAGGAATAATTTAGAGGACTAAATAATTGCTCCACGCTAAAACTTAATAAAAACTACAAACCACGTTCAGCAATAAGGGACCACTTCGACCACTTCTCCCTCAAATATCCTCAACAACACAGCACAGTAAAACAATGTTCATTTTCCTCATGAATGTCTACTGCACCTCATGAATTTTTCACATCTTTCCCTTAAACATCTTTGTTTATAAAACATCCATGTACATTACTATACAGAAAAAAATACTATAGCATATGCTACATTTTAAACATCCATTCAAAGTCTGCCAAAGACTTTAGCTCATGTGTAACTAAAAAAGACAGAAGAATGAATTTTAAAATTTTATGTCGGAACAAGTAAAAATTCTTCTATTGAACTGACTTTACAGAATATAACTTAGTAAGAGTACTTGCTTGTATTTTCTCAGTTCCATTATGTGTTAATATCTCAGCTACCAACAAAAAAAAAAGTAAAGTTGCACATGGTAAATGCTAAGACCCATAAATATGTTTCATTATACACAACACAAAGGGTATTAAGAAGGGCCAAAGCCACAATTTTAAGGTCCTCAGTATATTTTGAACATAATTAAAATCTGAATTATAGATTAAAAAAAATACAAGTTCTAATGAATCTTTAAAACAGGTAGAAGAGCAGAAAACAGTAACTGGTATCAGATATGTGGCTCAGTCAAGTTTTCAGATTTTTAGGACTTAAAATAATTAACTTCCTATTTGAGAAATCCAAGATACACATCCTGTTGTGTACAAATTACAGCAGAAGTACACTACATGGAACTGATTACAGAACTAAGTTTGTCAAGTATACTTTAATTTACTGAACTAGTGAACCATACAATTAGATCATATTAGCAAAGCACTAGTTTACATTTAGAGGTTATTATTATCTCACAGGTTGGAATTTACACTGCAGTCAAATTTATAAGAAACCTTCCAATTATGAGGTACAAGGTGATTCATTTCTGTCTTTGTTATGTAACAAAATGCTCAATTACTCTTTCTTGCTACAGTGATTCATGCCTATGCTTACACATTTCCACAGAACAAAATTACAAAAATTAGGAAGCAACATCCTGAATAAAGTTATATTGATTTCTCTACTTTTGTAAACCTCTTTCAGACATTCTGCTTGTCATCATAGGTTTCTTAAACAAGAATAGCTGTCTCTTAATAAAAGTTCAATTTTACTAGAAAAAATAGTCTTTTTGAAATTACAGCAGTTCCTGTATCCTTAAACAATTTTTTTAAGAGCTTAAATTAAGATGCACAAAAATAGAAAACAGGCAGTCAGGTCATAATTTTTAAGAGCCTTACCAGCTTGCAGAGATCTTAGTGACTTCTTCAACGTTTTAAAATAAAATTAGTGTAACACTGTTACAAATGTCATGCATAAATGATCAGTGAACTTCAACACAATGCAAAGGCAAAGGACAGTTGCAGTTGTGCAGAGTATCATAATGCAAAGGACTTTGAAAGGGAAGAAAAATAAACTGGAGTGATCTGGAATATGGAAAGAAGTGCTCTGGATAGGATAAAGGAATAGGAAAAGAATGAAGTATTAGATGGAGGGAATGCATACTTCCCTGGAAGATAAGGATAGCATACTGAAAATGAAAAAGGAATTAAAGGAAACCAGAACTAAGCAGAAAGATTGGTAAGAAACCCTTTTCTAGCTTCCACTCTATAACCTAGATTTTCATACCAACTTTTATGTCCTAGGTTTTGGGGTTTTTTTCCAGGTTCTCAGTTTCCCCTTCCTCTCCCATTTTGAGGTCTGCTCAGGTTTAGATTTTTTGGGGGGGTTTTCATATTACTAAATTTTTTTCAATCTGCCTTTCTAACATACTCAAAGGTCTCATGCCAATATGCAGCACAATAGGAATTCTCAACAGGGTGCACAATTACAGAGAATTACTTTCAGTAAGGAGACATCAAACACAATTCTACATCATTCTAGTACCTAATATTCTAAATTGGCATGTGGAATTTGAAGATGAATTCGATCAAGCATGATGGGCAGCCAAAACAAAATCAGTGAAGTTTTACGTAAGAATACAAGACAAAAAGTAAAATATGTTAGAAAAGCAGAAAATCTATTAGATTAAAATTATTTATACCAATTAATAATTGTTATATTAATTTTGAGAGTTTAACTACTCAATGCATAACTTTCAGATATGCATCTCCGCAGAAAAGTTCTGTCTTTATATTCAGGACAATTTCAAGTTATGTCCAGGAAAAAAAAATCTATCCACTTCTGTGGAATTTACTGTCCTAGTCAAACTGCAACACAACAAGAAATTTTGTGAAATATAGTCTTCGTTCAATTAAACCAAGAAATGTTCAAGAGTCAAAGAATAAAATCTTCAAACTTATTTTTTTACAGATCTAAAATAAGTGATTTCAAAAGTTTTATTTTCAATTTGTGTTCTTAACAAGTACCAAAACCAAATGCCAAAAGACATTTCATCATATCTTGTTAAACAGTTTGGTATAAATCACATGAATTTCATGTCTTGTTATCTTAACTGTTATAACAGTAGCTTAAATTCCACGAGTTTATTTGATTATTGCATATCTGTTCTGTTATTAAGTTCTCATTAAACCAGGTGAAAACAGATTATTTAAACTGATTTGGATTAATCAGGTTTGACCACAAGCAGACTTTAAATGTGCAAATGGGAAACTTGCAAGGGAATGATTTGGAAAGGGATGTTGCAAAGGTAAAGTTTAAAGGGGAAAGCCTTGAACTATGATTTGAAGAAAAGGCCAGTAAAGGGAAAAATGCTGGCCACACCAGGGCTGGCAGTCTTTTCTGTCCTAGAGAAGGACCAGCTGACTTGAAAGCTCCCAGCCTGTGTTGCAGCCAAAGTGAAAATTACCTTGCTCTTTGGATCTCCTGCTGGCTCTAAAACTAGAGGGATGTCCTGATCAGGGACCAAGCAGGGCGTAGTTATGTCCTGGAAGAAGCAACAAACAGTTCTGGTGTGGCCCATTTTTGGCTCACAGGTATTTGGAATTTAAGCAATGCTCAGTGATTGCTCATGAGAAGCTGCAGTCTTAGATGATGAAGAGTGACTCAATACCTTGCCCAGTCATCACCAAAAAAAGGTGCATGAGGATGAAGTGCAGTAACTTCACTGCCAGTAAATATGCAACATGCCAGCACAAAACAACTATTGAATGGGGATCTTCATTGCTAATCTAGTCTAAAAAAGAAAATTACCATCAGGTCTAATTTCCCCTTACCTGGGGATGTAGAAGCTGTGTGCAATATCCAGAAGAGACAAACTACATTCATATTCCATAGCGCCTGTAAGTCTCTCTGTTCTGAGCACAACTGATGCAACTGAATCTGTGGCGTTCAACATCTAAAATGTCTCAATGGAATGGACTTAATAGAATTTGATCCTAGTTTGTAAGAAATATCATTGTTGATGTTTCATGCTTCAGTATGCATTTTAGAACTAAGCAGTAATACAAGAAAATTAAACAATTACTCTAGATCCCTTTTGCACATTAAGGCTGGCTAAATTCTGGTCATTTGGGTGCATTTGTCGCATTTCCTTTGGACAGTGTCCATGCTGTGCTAGATTCAACACCTAAAATAAAAGTAATGTGGGGGGTCTTCAGAAAGGTGTAATACTTTAACTTGGAAAACTTCATGCCTAGAAAGCCATGAGTAACAACATGGTGCTTCTACTAAATATTGAACTCGTTAAAGTGACAATGATGAGAGGTTACTCAAACAGTGTGGAAAAGTTTGCTTGTTGCTGGGAAAAAACACGGAGTTAAAATTGGAAGACCATTATACACAAGAATCAGCACCTGACTATAAAAGAAGGCATAAGAAAAAGATGAGAACGAAAGGAAGGCACAGAAGGAAGTGAAAGGACAGTAACAGGAGGTGGCTGAGGAACACAGCAGTGATGCTGACAAACAACAATTATGAAAATTAGCAAATTGCGGCAAGATATCCTGTTCTCACAAACAAAGTCAAGTCACGAAAGACAACAAAAACAATAAACCTCAAGGACATATTTCTTGTCAGTGCCTGTGATTAACTATGAAAACACCATTTTTTTCCTTTTAAGGCAAGCTCATTCAGTGTATTATATCTTCTTAATAGTGTATAATGTTTGCTATTAATTTGTACTTTCCAGTCGAAGATTGTTATGACTGATGACAGACAGAACTCCTAGTGCACTTACTGAACTAATGCTGTATTGTAAGAAGGTGTATGTTAAAGTTTAGAGAAGCAGAGCAATCTCAGATCAGTGACAATGACCCAATGACATGATTACTAGCCATTAGCACAGTTAAATAGTCACACATCGTAAGATGTGATCATCTGAACATTCACATGGTGAAGAGTTTCTGTATTTTGCTTCCTAATGTAGTTTCTTTATCACATTTAAATCCTAAGTGTAATGGAATAATATTTGCAGTTGCCTTAACAGTTCACTTCAAAGTGCTCAGAACACTATGCACTATTTTAATATGCATAAATATATTATGTACTTTCTTCCATTTCAATTTTCATTTATCCTTTCTCAATAATTTTAATAACTGCATTTTATCTTTTTCTACCTCGACATCTCTTCTTCCCACAAAACCTATTGATAGCATAGATATGAAAGATACAACTTGCATATGGTTTAAAAATCAGCAACTGTCTTTTGTATGCTGTTCAAAAACAAGTGAGATGGCATCTTTATTTCATGACAACCCTCCAAAATTACTGATGTCTTTATATCTTGCGTGACCATGAAAGAATATCCTAAATCTAACTAAATAAATCCAACAATGATTTCTGCAGAGCTAGAAAAATGCAAAGCAGCAGCACACAAAGTAACAAACTGTCACTGGTCTGACCTATGAGCAACTCTACTGCCTTTTTTTTTCTAAGTCTTAGTGTTTAATTCTACTGCCTTTTTTGTTATACAGCGTTAATGTTGATATATTATACCAAATATGCTTGTAATTTTTAATTCAGTTACAAGAAATATTCAATACAAGCAAGACAGAGTAACCTTACTGATGCACCACATTCTTTGGCTGCTGTGCTGGTTTTTAACCATCCTTAATGCTTTAAATATATTCTGTACTATTACATAACCAAAGGGAATTCTCCAAAAATAAAGTATACTGCAATTTTCTGTCCTCACAAGCAGATACTTTGAATGATACAGTTAAGCATATATTACTATGCTGGCACATTAATAAACATTTCAAGATATGTAATATAAGGACTAAGTGGAAATGTTTTTTTAAAAAGTTACATGCATATTTTAACTGCAAGACTATTTTCAAACTTCATTCCTTCAATGTTTAAAACATATGTAAGAAGTCAAAAGTGAAAATAACTCATTCACCACAGGCAATATTACCTTTTAATAAAATGAAATGGGGAAGATAGGATAAGTTCCTGAATTACATACTATAAAAATCCTATGAGATTTCTAATGCCTTATAATATTTTTTTTTAAATTACAAATTAATTGTACATTATATCAAGCAGTTCAATTTTTCCTTTCAAAAAGAACAAGCCTCAATGCCAAACATTTATAATATAAAATTAAATAATTAAAAAAACATACCTGTTGCCTATTACTTGGCATGTATGGAAGCATTGTCGATACATGAAACATTAACTCATAATCTTTATAGGTAGTATAGAGGGAATGAGTTCCTGTTGAATCAGCTAAAAATGAATTTAACCACAAGGTCAGTAAAACAATATTCATGCTACATTTTAGGACACCACTCTTTACATGCTACGATTTAAAACTATTAATGCAATTTAAAACTATTTTTAATAGAAGAAAAACAGTTCACATCAGCTAAAGATCTACTCTTTAGTTTCCTCTTATGACACAGAAGAGTTCTGCAAGAAATTGCATAAAGATTTTACTGTCTATGAGAATAACATGATCAAATTTTTAATACATTTGCATTTCATGAAAAAACAAACAGTTATTTCAGCAGAGTTTTATATATTTTTATTATTTAAAACATTAATACAGACAATTGAGTAAACCCCATAGTGTACCAAAAATAAATTCACACTACTGCTTCAAATCTGGTATTAAAACAGATCAGACATTCAAAAACCATCAAATTTTTACATGATATTTTGTAGCACAATGTCAAATAATTTTGCTTGGAATTTTCAGATCTATTAAAATGTATTTCATACACAGACATGGCTTTTTATTTTCTTTTCTTTAGAACAAATTTAATATAGTTAGCATTTCAGAATTTTAACAGCAACTTAGCCGAGTTTCACTCTGTAGTCATAAATTAATCCTTTTAATTCACCTTCTTTACTATGTATTGATTATTTAAGTAAACACAATTAACTTAAAAAAAGGAAATTGGGAACACCCTACTGAGCCAAGACAACTCCACCAGCAAGGACTCTAACCCTACCACCCAAGTTACATAAGGAAAAAGCAGGAAGAGAGAAAATGAAGAAATACCCACTGTAAGTGATGATCAGGTTTGAGACCACCTAAGGAATCTGAAAGGACTGTGGCACCTGATGAGATCCATCTGTAGGCCCTGAGGGAACTCACTAAACTGCATATTTGAAAAGTGATGGTAACCTGGTGAAGTTTTCTCTGACTGGAAAAAGGGGAACCACAACCCCCACTACAAAAAAGGGGAAATTACAGGCCAGTCAGTGTCAGCTCCGTGCCCGACAGTATCATGGAGCAGATAATTCTGGAAACTCTGCTATGGCATATGAAAAATGAGGAGGTGACTGGTGGCAGCCAACATGGCTTCATCAAGGGCATATAATGTCTGACAAACCTGGTGGCCTTCTCTGATGGGGTAACAGCACTGATGGACAAAGTAAGAGCAAATGATAGCCTCTACCTGGACTAGTGCAAAGTGTTTGACACTGTCTCCCGTGACATTCTGGTTTCTAAAGATATGGATTTGATGGGTAGACCACTTGGTGGATAAGGAATTGGCATTCAAACCATAGTGGTCAATGGGTTAATCTTTAAGTGGAGACAAGTGGTGAGTGAAGCTTTTCATACCAGTACTGAGACTGCTGCTGTTCAGTGTCTTTATTGGTGGCATGGGCAGTGGGATTGAGTGCACCCTCAGCAAGTTTGCTGATGGCACCAGGCTGCGTGGCATGGTCAGCACCCTGGAAGGGAAGGATGCCATCCAGAGGGACTCTGACAGACTTGGGAGACAGGCCAATGACAATCTCATTCAACAGCACAGAGACTGGGCAGAGAATGGGTAGAGAATAGTCCTGTGGGGACAGATTTGGGAGTGAGAAGCTCAGCATGAGCTGGTAATGTGCATTTGCAGCTCAGACAGCCAAATGTATCCTGGGTCACATCAAAAGAAGCATGGCCAGCAGGTCGAGGGAGATGATTCTCCCCTTCTACTGTAGGGCCTCTCATGGAGTACTGTTTCCAGCTGTCAAACCCCCAACAAAAGAAGGACATGGAACTGTTAGAGCAGGTCCAGAGTAGAGCCATGAAGATGATCAAATGTCTGGTGCACCTCTACTATTGAAAACAGACTGAGAGACTTGGAGTTGTTCAGCCTGAGGGAGAGAAAGCTTCAGGGAGACCTTAAAGCAGCTTTCCAGTATTTGAAGGGAGACTACAGGAAAGTCAGAGAGGGACTTTTTACTAAGGCATGTAGGGACAGAATGAGGAGTAATGGCTTCAAACTGGAAGAAGCTAGATTTAAATTAGATATTAGTATGAAATTCACCACAGTGGTGGTGAGGCACTGGAACAGATTACCCAGAGAAGTTGTGGAGGCTCCAGCCCTGAAAGTGTTCACATCCAAGTTGGATGTGGCCTTGAGCAGCCTAGTTTAGTAAAATGCGTTTCTGACCATTGCAGGAGAGGTGATCTTCAAGGTTCCTTCCAACCCAAACCATTCTGATTCCATGAAATTTTTACACTGTTCTGAACCCACAAGCATTCAGGTCAATGTATCACCCAATTATAAATGCAACATGTAGTTGTGTTTATAATAAATATACATAACATATAAATACAGCATATAGTTGTTGTGCCACTATTTAAAAAAAAATGGTGACACCTAAGGGAGTATTTTACTTTTAATATAAAACTGAAAACTGTATCTTAGTGAAGTCTCTTGATTCCATCCTATTTGCTGCAAAATATGAGAATCAGGCCAATATTTTTAATGGCACAGAGTATCAGTAAAACATTTAGATTACATTAGTGAATGATACATTCACAATGCCTATCAGCATTCATACCTAAGTACACCAAATATAGAAAGTGAATTTGCTTTACAGTCTATCATATATTTCCATATGCAAAAATTACTCAGTGACATTTGGTCATGCTCTGATTGGTGGGAAAAAAAATAGCAAATCCAAAATGTCCCTTATTCCTTTCAATTTTGCATTCCTTTATATCAACTGATGCCAGAAGTCTGACATCTGCAGCATCTTAATAAATATTTCTATACATTAATTTGAAAAATGAGTTGTTATTCTCTACTGAAATAGGATGCAAGACTGAATTACTAAAGGGAAACAGGCATGGATTCAACCAAAGAAGCAATAATGTTAATAAAAATAAATGTGGTGCTTATGCAGGTTGACAGGGCTATGAAATTACAGTTTTCCTATCTTGTAAGCCATAATTTATAATCTGTCACAAGATTCAGCCAACTTTNATTGTGCTGAGCTGTAAATAGAGCTTCATCTAAACTTCCAGCCGGCTGAGCTCTAGTCTGGGTCATTTTACAAAGTCGGGGGGGCGGGGAACTCCCAAACCTACATCATCCACCATTTCCCACTACCAATAGAGATGAAGAATGTGAAAGATTTGAGTTGCAAAGCTGGTCTCCCTTCATTGTGAAACTATGAGGTTTTATCAACAACTTTGAACAGCTCAGTAACCTATGGACAGTTTGATACTGGTTATCAACCACACTGTACGTTCATTAGACATTTCCAAAAATTCCTAATGCAAATCATTGAAACTCTCTCCCAGTGATGTACAAAAGATGACAATCCAACCAGGCACTATCAGATGGATAATAGAAAAGAAATCGTTCTATGACTATGACACTGATTGGTGTCTAAATATGATACTAAAAACAAATTAAAAAAAAAACAAACCAAAACAAACCAACCAAAATGAGATGTAGTCCAGTTATGCAAAAACTGACATTGGAGCAACAACCCAAAAGAGATTCCCAAGAACTCTCAGGCTAGATTAGGTGGCAGGAGGAACAGAGAAGCCAGTCAGAGGGTTTATTGATCCCTAGATCTCTGTGACTATCTGAAAGGTAAACGAGTCTTTGCAAGAAAAGATCTTCTTTTAATTTCCTACATCTTTCCATGCTTCATTCTTGGCAGCTTATCTCTAACAGTTCAAGAAACTTTCCCATTTGATCAGGAAAACTGAACACACACACACACACAAGGATTTCATCATTTAAAAGGATGTACTTTGCTAACAAAAATATTCCTTCCTGCTATAGACAGGCCTTACACAATATATAAAAGGAACTGTACTTTCAGGATGTAATACACAAGTTACAGCAAAAATAAGAATGCAAATCAAATCATAGAACCGTTTCAGTTGGAAAGGACCTTCAAAGCTTGTCTAGTCCAACCCCTCTGTAGCAGATCAGGTTGCTCAGATGCCCATTCAACCTGAACTTGAATGTTTCTAGGGTATCTATCACATCATTGGGCAACCTGTCCCATGTTACATCACCCTCATTGTAAAAAACATCTTCCTTATATCTAGTCTTTAAATGTAGAAAAAGAGTATATTAGTTGTCAAAATCCTGTTAAAACTATATTACACTAAGAATGAATTAACAAGTGTNCCCTTGCCCTGCTGGCCACGCTACTCTTGATGCAGCCCAGGACTCGGTTGCTGTCTGGGCTGCATGCGCACACTGCAGGCTCATGTTGAGCTTTTCATCACCCCAGATCCCTAGGTCCTTTTCCTATGACAGCAATACTTCAGTTCCCACTTCCGATACAAAACCTAACACATTTGTGCAACTCCATTACTATACTATTGCACTTAGGGAAACTAAAAGCCCTAAGGAAATGGCATAGTAGTCTGGTAAACGAATGTTTATCAACCATTGAATGGTACCGTGCTTACTCCGGATGTCTGAGAAACTAGGAAACAGAAAACTGGATTGCTCCTCAAATACAAACCTCAGTATGCATGATGATTAAAAAGCAGTACAAGAGTCTAGCTGAAATAAAGAAAATGGTCCCTTGTCATGACTCCATATTGTGAAATAGATTTCTTTTGTGTTTTGAAGGATAGGATGCTAAAGTGTAGTTGTGAAATTCTGAAAGATATCGAAAAATCACTCACATAGTATAATTTCAACTAAGTGCAAACAAATGAAAGAAGTTGCTTTGGCTTTCAGTTCTACTAAAGCCACAGAAAAGTAAATAACCTTTCAGACAGGATGTGATATATGCTCTTTATCATATGCTTCATCTTCCTCACTTACCCATAATCTTACTCATCAAAACACAAAATCAAGAGTTTGAATAGACAAGATTTATAGGAGATCAACTGGATAATTATAGTTTCTATCATAGGTCAGAAACATAACTTACTTTTATTATCTAGTTGAGCCCTGTATTTACTAAATCCTTTTAGCCGTACTCTCTGGCCCAGCAGATCAAGGAACTCTTCAAAAGCTGGTCCTGCCATCTCATTGTTATACATTTCTTCCTCTGTGCTTTGGCCTGCTTTGCAGTAAAGGATACCAATCTTATGTTGAAAACTCAGCTGAAACAACATCAAACAACCAAACAGGAAAGGAAAAATTACAGAGGGAAAGTCAGCACTAGATCACATACTGATACTGATATAACCCCTGGCAGAAATACTGATTTGGGAAACGAAGTCACCATAGAAAAAATTTTAAAAAACAAGAAAATAAAACCAAGTAAAAAAACAACAGCAATTAAAAAAGCCCAAAAAACAAACAAACAAAAAGAAAATTCCATTAACTATCTTGAAGGAAACTGGATTATCACTATCCAAATGCAGATAAGAGCAGTACATGAAGACTTTTGATTTAGTCAGTCATCAGTAAAAGCATGCTCTACTTACTGCATGTTATAGTGTGAGAACTTTAATAGGAAATTTTTGCATAACTGTCTTCTTTCTCAGATTCAAAACAAGGTGATCTTATTTCTACCCTTTATAGTTCAGTGCACCTTAGCTAAAACAGGTCCTCAGAACAGTAATTTCTGTTATATGTAATCTTTGTCCTCCCCATAAAAGTATCCACCATTAAAAATTATTTGCCACCTTCAAAGGCACATGTTAAGCTAGAAACCAGATTTCAGTTAAATACTTTTGACAAACTAGCGTGTCAGTTCTAGAACATTAAAACAAGATAAATTACTTCTAAAAAATAAGCCTTAAAACTATAAAATGTTAAGTAGAAAAATAGATGATTACATCATAAATATTGTCTTATTTTCTTAGGTTTTATGCACACTTAAGATGACAAACAGGAAACTTCCATGCAAATGGATTAGTTCTGTTATTCTTAGCCAAAAACTTTCAGAATTTCACAAACTGTCAGTGATCATCAGTCACACAAGATTATCTTAAAACATACATCCATATTCATGACTCAAATCAACTTTCCAGCCATAGGCTTTCTTTAGGCTTTTTGTTAATTTCAGTCTTTGGCCTAGATTGAAGTGAACACTCCCAGAGAAGCATATATACAACACAAAACCATTAGCAGAAGAGGGGAGTGGGAACTAGTAGGGAAATAGAGGGCTATAAACTAAAATCTGGTTTAGGTTATAGATAAATATTTGACTTTTCTTGTAAATTTACAGCCAAATCTAATGCTGATCATCATATACCAGAATAAATTTGGAAAATAGTGTGTTCTTTATTTACATATTCAAATTGGGTCGACCATTCAATTTGCATCTATTTTCTATTTTTATTTTAGAGACCAAGTTTTAGCCACATCTTCCCTCCATAATCCATACTAGATTTCACTAAAAACTATGAAATGAGTAGAAAATAAAATCTTTTGATTTAACCCAAAACAGTCTTCAATCTGCTAATGCAAAAGTAATATTATTCCAGTAACAGTATTAATCCTCTAGACCATTATTCATATGTCTAAATTCATGACACTTCAGCCAGTCCTAAACTTATGTTGCTAAGCATAACTGCATCCATCAGTTGATTCATCTTCAATGGATAGGTACTGACTTTTGCCTAGAATTTAAGTGATTTTTTTAAAAACATAGTTTTAAAAATTGGTTTAAAAGCCATCACAAGTCTGTCCTTTACAAAGTATGTGGAAGCTATAAGTGTAATCACTAGTTTTTAATGAAGCTGGTTAACTTTAATAAGCTAAATAAGTTTCACCATAGTCTTTCCAAATTTAACCCACATGAATATTTCATTGTCATGTAGTTAATTCATTACTCTCAATCACAATTTAAGTTATATGGATTGTGAAAATCACTTTTTCCTGGTGTGAAAACATTTAATCTTTCTCACCCTCATCTAAAAGAGAATCTCTATAGAGTTTGTTTTGGTTTTTTGGTTTTTTCCCAAGCTTCATTGTATTTTTAAAAATCATTTGCTTAAGATAGCAAACTTTGTTTTGTCAATGAAAATACACAAGTATCTCCAAAACCAAGGAAGTGAATGGTTTGCATACTTAATAGCAGTGCCTGCAAAATCTTTCAGAAGTTTTTGGTTTTCATGAGTAATCTTCTTTAAAGAAAAGTCATGTGCTACATACCCCTTGTTCATCTAGTTTAAGCAGCTGTTCAGGTACTTTGGGAGAGTTGGAAGCTTGCCTCAGGCACTGAATGCTCAGCTCTGGTATCACATACTCTAGAACCTCTTTGAGAGGCAGACCCCTTGCTGTGCCATGCCTAGCGGTGGATGGTATCGCATCTTCTAAAATTGCTCCTCTAAGTGTAGTAAGCTGCAAAAAGTAAAACAAACCAAAAATTTAGTTCTAATATTATGATGATTTTTAAAGATATCAATTTTAGGTTTTAGCAAAGGTATAGAAGAAAGAATGTGAAGAAAAAGATCTCTATTTTTAATTTTTTAACCAGTAAAAATATTACTAAGCAATGTTTGAAACGGATAGGCTTTCATAGTTTCTGTAACAAATAGATTGTTTTGTTTAAAAGAAACTCATTGATCTTCTTATTCCAATTCCTAAGATTTTTTTTTTTTTTGGGGGGGGGGAAGGTGTAAAAATTTTTTTTACAACACTACAAAAACTAAGAATTAGAGCATTAATTTTAATGCTCTACTACCCTAACAGACACAACAGCTGAACGTGAGGTTGGACACGTAAGCAACAGGTAATGGCACCTTTATTTAATGCATCTATCTAGTTTTTTAAACCATGGTGCTTTATTGATACTAGATTATGGCAAGAAGAGTAATTTCTTAGAACTGAGTCAGCTGAAATCCCCTTTTTCTGGCAATAAAAGTAAAACTTAGCCTAAACAAAATAAATAAATTGATGATTTTATATATATATATATCTGTTTCTGTGTCAGTTTGTAAAAGCACATGAAGCCAGAGATATGAGATCTAGCTAACATCTCTACACCCTAATCATAATAGAAAACAATAGTCTGAAGGATTACAAAAATTCAAAGTCACTTGCTACAATAATAATGTGTATTTTCATATAAAGAAGCAAGTAGTTTGCAAGAGATACTAATTTACTTGAAACAGAACTTGAGATGTTTTTTTAGAACGATCACAAGAAATCTATTCCTTCAGTTAAGACAATTTTTATCAACAAATCCACAATCCACAAATCATGGATGTGCAAGTATATATAAACATCTCACAGAAAAAAGCTTCTAAGAAAGTATTTTGAAACAGAACACAAATATACAAATAAGTCATAGTACTACTCACTTTCATATTTTTCCTTTCCTTCTTTCCCTACATTACTTAGTCTTCTATCATAAAAACTTAAAATCAAGCAGCTCAATCCAAATTATCTTAGGTTTTGTTCTTATCTGTTCCCTTCCTTGTCCCTAGTATTTGCCCTCAGTCAATTTACTTCCTTTTGGATGCCTACTCAAAATACTTTTATGCAGTACAGGACAATTTTGTTTCAGGAGAAATTATGTTTGCTAATGGTACAAGAAACACCTCTTTCTCATTAACAGATTTATTTTCGAAGTCAGTAACATATCCACAGTCAAGTAACTAGTATCCTAGGCTTCAAGTTAATTTTTCAATTCCTGTGTAGAATCCCTGAAAGAAGATTACCTCACTTGTCCTGAAAACTATACGATAGTTGAACTGAGATCCTTCTTTCTCCTTGGCATCTTCAACTTTCTCCCTCCGGATGCTGACTGCTACAGGCCCAAGATTTTCATCTGTTCCAAAGTAGTTCTGATGCTCTTTTACACAAGAGTGAATGAAGAGGGAAGAGAATAATGAAGTATGAGTCTCCTAGAAAATGTACATCAAATTTCATTTAAAAAACCCAAAAATCTACAGCAAGGGAAAAAATATTTTTGAGGTATGACGTGTGTAAATACCCTTGTGATCTTCAGAACTGCACACTAAGTACATAAATCACAAGATGTTAATTTTGATTAGTACAATGGTCCTCGTGTCACATAACTCAAAACACTGCAACTGCTGCTACTGTGAATTATGTTTCCTTTTTATTACTACAAAACTATTTTACTTGATGATGTAAGAAACTAAAGAAACTATATCTACATAAAGTCTTCAACAAAAGTAAACAGTCTTCAAACAAATTAGATGCTATGTACCTTCCTTTATTTCAATTTATTCTTATTTGAAACTTTACATTCAAAACAGCAATTTGGTTTTAACAAGTAAAAACTGAAGTTAGTAACTCTTCAGCCTTCAAAGAACAGTTAAATTAATCATTGAGCTAACTGGTCCAGCCTGAGAGAGTAAAGAATTACCAAGAGAAGACAAAGACCAAGTTGGAGACTATTTAAGCAGACTAGACACATACAATTCCATAGCACCAAACAGGACAGGCTGCCCAGGGAGGTGGTGGAGTCACCGTCCCTAGAGGTGTTCAAGGCACATTTGGATGTGGCACTTGGTGCCATGGTCTAGTCTTGAGGTCTGTGGTAATGGGTTGGACTTGATGATCTTTGAGGCCTCTTCCAACCTTGCTATACTGTGATACTGTGTGATACATGTTGACCAAACTAGCTAATGTCACTGTAAGACCACTCTATCACCTCTGAAAAGTCAGTGAGTGGTTACACCCACCTTTAAAAAGTGCATAAAAGAGGGTCTGAGAAGCTATAGACTAGCCATGATAAACTTTAGTCCCCAGGGAGATCAAAGAACAAATTCTCATTTCCCGGCACATGGAGGACAAAAAGATGCTTGGAAACAGCCTGTACAGATTTACCAAATCATGCATGACAAGCCCAGTTTGTTTTCTAAAATGAAATGACTGGTTTTATGGATGAAGGAGGAGAAGCAAGTCACCTACCTGCTCTTTAGCAATGGTTTTTACACAGTATCACACAGTACCCCTGGAGCTAAACTGAAAACATGTGGTTTGGACATGCAAAATACAAGGTGGGCATAAACTGGCTGGATGGCTGGCCTCAAAGGACAGTGATCGGCAACACAAATTCCAATTACTGAGTAGTTACTAAAAGGTTTATCAAAAATTGACAGTGAAGCTGCTATTGTTTAGTTTTGGGGTGGGTTTTTTTGTTTTGTTTTTTTGTTTGGTTGTTTGGGGGCTTTTATTCTTCCCTAATTTAATAGTATTAAATAAGGAATAGAATGCATCCTCAACTGACAGGTTTTTAACAAATGTGTAAAACTGGCATAGGGCAGATACTGAAATGTTTAAACCTTGCAGTATTTTACAAAAGCAGGTAAAGGAAAGAACTCATACATGTGGGTAAAGTCTAACAGCTGCAGAGTGTCTGTGCTTCACTGCCCACTCTCCCCTTCCCTGGAAGGCAGCTGCTGGTGAGATGGTAAGCTGAGCTGCATGTGAAGCAATTCAACCAAGTTTTCAACCTGACATGTTAAAATGAACTCTCCCTTTGACAATCTGAAAAAAACAAACTGACAAACAAAATCTCATGAAGGCCAGCACAGACCTGTACATCGAACAGAGCAAGCTCATCCAACAGCACAGGATGAGGACCAACTCAGAAAAGTACTGGGGACCCTGGTGAGCAACAGGTTGCACCGTAGCCAACAAAACCCTCAGAAGAGGTGAAGGCTAACAATGCTCTGGGCTGCAGCAGCAGAAGCATATCAGCAGACAAAGAGAAGACATTATGCCTCTCTATTTGGCACTTTTGAAACTGCATAATAAGGAGTAGTGTCTGCTTTTGGACAGAGTGGAACAAGGCCAGCAGACAGCTATCAAGACAGTTGGCGAGCTGGAGCTTGTAACGGATGAGGAGAGGTTAGAAGAGGTCAGTTGTGCATACTGGAGAGAAGTATGTTAAGGGGGGAAAATAACTGCAGTATTCTACTAGCTGATGAGGAGCTACAGAGAAGAGAGTGCCAGACTCCTCTCCACTATACAGAGAGAAGGGACAAGATGCAAGTATCACTAGATACAGCACTCCACGGTATCAAACACAGGAACAAATTGCCAGGAAAGTCTGTGAAATCTCTATCCTTAAAGATAGTCAGAAGTTAAAGGGACAGCTGAAAAGCAACCTATTCATAACCTTTGAAGGAAGCTTTAAACAGGGCATTAGACTGGATAACCTCCAGAAATATCCTTCAATTCAATTTATGCTATTATTCCATATTTTAAATACCAATCAAGTAATACATTAAATTCTTTTACAGAATTTAAAACATTTTGCTAGCATTTCTGAGCTAGTTTGATACTTTTTTTTTTTCATTATTTACAGAAATACAGAAAAAGTTTGCAAAATACCTTTCAAGAATCTATCTACCTACAAACTATGTTGGTAGTTACAGTGCATCTCCCAGTAGCAGCACATTACAAGTAGCAAACTTTCAGGGTTTGGGTGTTTTTATTTAAGGAATAGTTGCTCATGCTCACCAACTACATTTCTTTCTCAGCCTGAGCATTGTACCTGCATGGATAAATTATACTCTGTGGAATGCCTGACTTTGAGCCTTAACAGTCAAATTTATCAAATAGGACAGGCCCTAAAAGAGGGAGGAAGTGGTGTAAGGAGAGAGATGCAAAGGCCAAACACTTAAAACAGCATGAAAACTCCCCACAACTGCATATTTAGGCTTTGACAAAAATGAATTTTCTCAGAGTTCTATAACCTTTCACTTCAATGTAAATCTAGAAAAGGGTATCACATAGTTACTAGATATCTTGGCTAAAGTATTATTGAATGAAAAATGCAAGCTTGGTAGATACTTATTTCTTGTAAAATATTTAAGACATAGGGAAAAAAAGGCATTATTTACATTCATGGAAACAGATAAAACAGCTTCAAGAATGGGAATTAAATAAACAAATAAAACTGATATTCTGGGATTTAATGAAAATGTTTTTAACTCAAGGCACATTTAAAAAAAACAAATCTCATGATATCACTAAGCTCATTTAATTGCATTTACACTGATTTCAAAGTATTGACTGGAGAAGAGAATAAGTGCTATTTTCTAGCTATGCACAGAGAGGGTAAACTATTACTAACTTTTTACTTTCTCATTTTGAGGTATAATTGAGGTAACTTCTTTTATAATACAAAAGTTTTACTTATACAAAACAGAGTTAATACCAAAAGGTTGTTACGCCTGTATATTTATTCTAAGACATTTATTCAGTTTCATTTTAGCAGACAGAAACAATATCATACTAAGAAATGGTGGCAAGCATTCCTCAAATAAAAACCGTAGCACTAATATCAGCATCTCAAGACATGAGGATAATCCACATGGGGAAAAGGACAAATCAATGGTAACAAAGGCATATTTCCATTACCCTTTTCAAAACTCAACACAGCTTTATTTTCTCATCCACTCTTATCCCACAAAAATATAGATCATTAAAGGACACCATTAATAAATTAAAGCCATGAGATAAAATATTCTAGCTTTTACTAACCTTAACTGAAAACCGAGGTGTTACTTTCCATAAACATTAACATATTTTACATCAGTCGTGTTGGATTTGGTTTTAACAATAGTTACAAAGCTTATAAGTATGCAGTATAAAACTACAGCTCATTTCAGAAGACACTGAATTCCAAATCTCTCATTTCTTGAAAGGGAATGGAATAATTAGCACTACACATGCCAGGGTGTTTCTTCCACGCATCTTAAAACAGAAATAAAGCTTGTACACTGACAAGTGCCAATTATAAAACTGTGAACTAAATAAAATATTCAGATAGTTATCTCTTTTTCATAGATATTTTGTTGAAGGTAAAAAAAATAAAAAATTAGTGTCATTACATATGTATCTATATACAAGTGACTAATGTTTGCTATTTTGTTATTTCATCCTTCCACAATTATTTGGCTAAATTCAGCTGTGCTGTTAAATATTACAACACAATGAACAATCAGCTGGGAGAGCTCACTGTCACAGAAAGGCATCAAGTAAAAGACTCAGTATGTACATAAATGTAACTTCTTCTTATATGGTAGATTGACCCCTCTGGTGCCCAAGGCAAAACACCCATTTTATTTCCTCTATGCATAAGAAATTTTTCTTAGGTGAGAACTGTGTTCAGCTGGAAGTAATTTGGAGTTCCCTTATGTGCTTGATCCCTTAAGATAGTAAGTATCAACAATTAAGATTTAATTATGTCAACATGTTTGCTTTTACTATCTGCCTTGTAAGAGCCATCCAATACAGATTTCTCTCACACAGCTTCTGTTACAACTCTACCAAAAGATAATGTAGAAGAGAGCATCATTGTCACAGTAAGAGTAACAATTTATCACTGGATATTAAATGCATCACATGTTTACTCTACCTACGGTACAATAACAAGGACAATAACAATTCAAGTTTCCTAGTAGTTTACTATGCAGGATAAACCTCTATTTCTTAATGTTTCAATACAATATCAATACCAAAAACAAACAAAAAAACCCCACAAAAAAAACTTTTAGTCAAAAGATCTCATATATATATATATAGATAGATAGATGTATATATATATGTGTGTGTGTGTATATATATAGATGTATATGTATAAAAAAAAACCCAATCCTTTTATTCTCTCTCCTCCTTCAATTAATACCTCATACTTTTCTTACAAGTTTCCTTCATTCTCTTCTGCTCTGCATGCATCAACACTCTATCCTTCACAACGTACCTATTTTAAAAGACATTTTGAACTACTGAATTTACTGCCCACTCCTTGTTTAGCTCTGGGCCTTTTTCTTTCTGTTCCATGACGTGTATATTTCTTTTTACTTGCCTTTTAAATACAATGGTTTTAACAGACAATATGTTCTAGCTCTCTGCTATACAGTGAATACGACCACTGTACTGGATTCCCTTGAACCACTGAGTCCTTTGTAAAAGGTCACAAGAAAAAGGGATACAGTACAGTGCTTGTTTCCCGATGTTCAAATATAGCTACAAAGCAGAGGAAGTGTGATTTCTAGAATACTCACACAGTAACAAACAGTCTTTTAAGGACAGAAGCAGATTTGGTTTCTTCTCTTAATAACAGCAAAAAGATTGAGCTGCAATTCGTAATATAGGGAGGACAGAGAGGTATTTTGGGTTTCTTCTCACAAAACCAGATTTCACACACATTGCACAATGCAGTACGGAATACAGAGAGGCAAAGTTGCTCACGAAGTGGAAACAGTTTATTTGACTCAAGATTCAAGCCAAGATAGTTACTCTGATGAGAGTACTTTGGCACTTTGTAGTGTGAACATACCCTAAAAGAACAGAGTGAAAGGCTAGGAGAAAGGCACAAAACGACCTTCTCTAAGCTGAAAAACTGAGTATCATCAGAATCTGTTTAAGAACTATGTATATGTGCATACAGTATGAAAGGCCCTGAGAGACACTCGAAGACAGCAGAACCTAGAAGAAGGAAATTAGAAACCTCAATAATAAAGCCTTCTCTTTTGGAGACACCTTTTAGGTAGTAATGATTTCCACTCTGATTATCAGCATTTACAATGGATGTACTGGGTAGAAATGTCATCTCTTCCTCCCACCCACCAAGAAAAGTTTGGTTTACTTAATGTACACGAGTATTGCATAACTTTATACATAACCCCCACTGTTGCTGAGTTTCCCTCTGAAAGAGCAAGAATAACACGCTTAATTTTAGTAAAAAATTTCAGGATCCTCTGTAATACTTAGGTCTCTCCACAGAGTAAAAGAGGGCGGGGCGGGGGGGAGAGGGGGAAATCCTTTACTAACCAACTTAAACCTTAGGCATGAATATCTCAGAACAGTTGCATTAGAAAAAAATTACCTTTTCCATAGAAGAACTTGCGGTAATAATACGCTCCAAGATCAATGTGTTCTATGATGTAACGCTTCACTTTCTCTCTGTGAATAGACTGGTTTTCTCTTGGTACTTCCAGTACTGAAACACCAGCATTTGTGCAATGGGAACTCAGAGAGGACTCAAAAGAGCAACTTTCACCTGATGAAAAAGATGCAGAATTCGCCCTAGAAAGTGCAATCCGTCTATCTCCTTCCCCACCAGTTTCATTCCTGAAGTAAGGGCAACTCAACACTAAATCATTGCTTTTCCCATCACCCTCATCAGCATCTAAATTCTCTTTTGAATTGAGGTCCTCTTTGCTTCCCAAAGGAGATTCACAGTTTCCTGTTTGACCTGCTGGCATCTGAGTTTGAGACGCAGCTGAAGCCCCAGTGGTTATATTTTTTCTTTTTCCTACATTTACTCTGGTAGCCATTGCTTCATTTATGTTAAACAAAACGCTCTGAACATCATAATGTGCAAAACATTTCTGACAGTTCCAAGAACGAACATTTCTGTCAAGTCTATCATCTAGATCAGATGAAAACTTAAAAGTTTCATGCTCGCTTTTAACTGTTCGCAATTTTCTAAATAGAGATGTTTCTACTGCTTCCGATTTTAGCCTCCTCTTGAAAGATTTCTCCCTGTCTCGACCAATAAGTAGGGCACTATCCATATAATCTAAGCCAGAAATCCTGACAAATTCTCCCCTGGAAATCTGTGCAGCAGCATGTAGACTTGGAGAAACTGCAGGATCACAGTGGAAAAAATCAGAAAATCCAAATGGAGCAAGGGGTTTATGTTCAAAGTTTTCAACACGGTATCCTCTTAGCATTGCAAAAATATTTTCTCCGGATAAGCCTTGTCTATCAATTGAAGAGGTGCTGCCATATTCTCTATGAAGAGCTGCTCCAGTATTTGGGTTAACAGCATTCTGGTCTAATACATCTTCAGCATCAATATCACTTATTGTCACATCACTGTTGCTTCTTTGCCTTATGGGATGCAGTCCCCTTTGAGGGGAATGAACAAAAAGATCTCCAATTGAATATTTTCCCTCCGTGAATTCCAGTTCTAGCTCTTCTTGCTGTCCATCGCTTTGGTCATTCTGTCCATTTGGAAGTACTGCGCCAACACTTTCATAATTGGTTGGAGGTCTGTTTTCCCAAGCAGCTTTACTAAGCTCTTTAGAGCAATCCTTTTTAGGAGGCCATTCAGATACCCTTGCTCGAACACCCATTTTAGGCACAGCCGGTGTACCATTTGTTTGATTATTTTCAGTTTTGCTAGATGTGTTTGAAGGAATAGGAGGACCCATGCTACCATTCAAAGCTTTCAGTTTTCTAGCAAAATAATCATCAGATTGCATGCTTCTTGAAGACTCCCTGAACTTCGAGGAAGTTCTGCTAACTTTGTGCTTATCTTCTTGCAAAGACCTTTGATCACTCATGTCCAGTCAGTGGGAGAGGAATTGCTACAATTGCATAAATTCACTGCTACTTTTGTTATTACATTGTCTCTTACTGATCAATAAACTGTAATATAAAAATACAGTCTTCTGAGAAGTGCAAACAGAAACCTCAGTGTACCATTTTTGTACAACTTCTGTCAGGAGAGCAATCTTAAAACATTTTCGTCAGTTCAGATGCATTCACTTCAGTATTACTTCAGACAAATTTCTTTTATCTGTTTGTAAGAAAAGAAAAAAAGAGTATATTAAAATGTTTGTAGTCAATAATGGTATAAAGTAAGCTTCCAATGTTTCTTGTATATACACAACATTCCATAGAGCTGGAAATAATGTGAGTTGCTTTACAAGGCTTCCTGTTCTCTGCCTCCTTAAAACCCAACTAATGCAGTAACTTCAGTTTCCCACATGGTGCTCACATGTTGCAAGTAGTCTGAACCTGCATATCTCTCATGGGCTAAACCAGAACACATATAATGAACAGCAGACCAGGTCCTGCCAAGAACACCCACATGTAATTCTCCCTGCATTTCCTTCAATGCTGACAGCAATTTAAATGCCTATTCTCTGTCTAATCACTGGGGCTTTTTACACAACATTAAAGAACATAGCCACGTCTAAGACATTTTTTCAAATTTGCTTAAAACTGGCTAATACACACAGGAGTTACTGGGGGAAACCGGTAGAAATTTATGTGAAATACATGAAACAGACAGCACTTTAGACAAAGAAAACTGTTTTGTCTCACTTAAAATAACATTTTAGAGGTAAGTAATCTCTTCATTGTCATTAATTCATTGAACAAATGCATTTAGCATTTTTTTAAATCTCTCTCCTCAAAGGGAGAATTACTGACATTTGTATTTTCCAATACTATTATTTAACTGCCTAAAGCAGCAATAGTTGTTTGTTACACTATATTGCTCTGGTTGGAAAGCCAGGCTGCTAACTCAGGTACTGTGCTAAAGAACACATCTGTTTTATTCCACAAATAAGCAATGACACTAGCCCTATTGGTAAGTGCTAAATTTGCTTACAAAATTGGAATTGTCAGCATATACAAATGCTATTCAATGGGTTTAACGGACTTAAGAATGACCATGCCTCATACTTTAAAGACTCGTTTGCAGGCAGAACCTATCCTTTAACTCACTGCATAAAACTAGACTAAAATAACAGACAAGAAAGCATGTTATGTACTTCCTTTTTAGCTTTTTGTTCCTTGAACAAAAACACCACCACAGTACTCATTTAAGATGCTGTTCATAAGCATAATATGCATTTAACAAAGTTGAAACGAAGGTCAGATAAAATTTGCCTGTAATGTGAGTTCTCCCCTGATTTCAGTCAAGATATGAGGTGCAGAGTTGCTCAGAAGATGGTGGTGTTTTTCCACGTGCACATAATGACATAAAAAAATAAATAAACAGAGGGGCAAGGGAAGAATATAAATGAAAACTTGACAGATTAATTTTTCTGCTTGTCAGAAATCAGCACAAAGTTGTGTCTGACAGAGCAAACTTTAGGACTCTCCTATCATAATGGGTTAATAAACACAAGTTAGAGTTACAGTAGCATCATCACAGATATGGTTTCTCATGACAGCTATTAGGAATCAACAACAATAAAAATATATGAATACAGCTTACTTTCACTACATACAAATTCCTCAGAACTTCTGTTTGATGGCCAACTTTGACAATTAAAGCAAAGCTTTTGGTTGCTTACAGGGATCTAAAAGAATGTTTAAAGAACTGATTTGTTCAGGGAAACAACATTTCAGAAGTGGCATGTAGGTTATGAAAATACAACACAAAAAGGAAAATATCAGTCAAATAATAATAGAATAGTTTGGGTTCGAAGGGATCTCAAAGATCATGAGGTTCTAACTTTCCCACCCTGGGTAGGGACACCTTCCACTAGACCAGGCTGCTCAAAGTCTCCGACAGTCTAGCCATAAAGAGTTCCAGGGAGGAGAGCAGGAATCCACAACTTCTGTGCGCAACCTGATCCAGTGTCTCACCACCCTCAGAGTAAAGAATTTCTTCCTACCATCTATTCTAAACCTCCCCTCTGACAGTTTAAAAGCATCATCCTTCATCTCTATAAAAACTCTCTCTCTGTCTTTCCTGAAGGAAAGTACTGGAAGGCTGCTATAAGGTCTGTCCAGTGCTGTTTCTTCTTCAGACTGAACAACCTCAACTCTCTCAGCCTTTCCTCACAGGGGAGGTGTTCTACACCTCTGATCATCTTTGCAGCCCTCCTCTGGACCCATTTCAACAGGCTCATGTCTTTCCTTTACTGAGGACTCCAAAGCTGGACATAAAGTGTTCCAGGTAGGGTCTTCATGGAAGTGGAGAAAAGGGAGACAATCACTTGCCTCAACCGGCCGGCCACACTTCTCTTGATGCAGCCCAGGATACAATTGGCTTTTTGGGCTGCAAATGCATACCCTTGGCTAATACCCAGTTTCTCATCCATCAGTACCCCCAAGTCCTTCTCAGATATGTCAACATGCTTAATATTTTTAGGGCACAAGTGATATTATGAAGATGAAATACAAGTAAACTTCTGTGCGATAATCGTTAACATGAAAAGCTAATGCTTTTTAAATCATATCCAGTTGTAGAGGTGTGGCAAGCCTTTGCCAAATAAAAACACTGTAGGAGACTAAACTATTCCAGAAGCATCTTTCTGTTTCTGCAAAAACATAAAAGAGTGAGAACACAGAAAGACTGATTTCATGTATCAGGAAAGTTATCTAACTTCTTATTTAAGATTAATTCAATTTTCTTTGAAATTATGGTGAATTACATCTTGTAACATTCTTGCCTTTTCCTACATAAAAGACATTCATAGAAGTCATTAGTAGATTCGTTTGTTTGTTTTTTGTTTTTTTTTTTACAAAAAAGAATCTGTTACAAAATGGGAAAATACATACAAGGTAAGAAAATGCTATCCTGCAAGAATTTTGTTCTTTTCTTCCTTTGTGTTAACTCCTTTTCTGTCATGACCATTTGTGCACAAGTAGCTAACTGGATCAGGAACACAATACAAGTTGAAATTCAACTGGGAACAAGCAACAAATGCACACTACCATCTCATTTACCTTCAATCCAAATCCACAACATAATATACTGTTTGGCCTAACAAACAGCTGCATTTGTGGAAGGCAGGAGAGAGCCCGAAGGCCAGAGGAAAGACAGACTTTTTTTTTTTATTTCTGGTCACAGGGGCTGATGAAGTATGACCTGACTATTTTAAAATGAAAGTACATAGCAAAAGGTTGAATTTAAAAATTTCTTTACAGTGTAAAGCTGGTGCGACAGAACACCAAAGCAACACCTGTTTTCAAATTACAAACTGACATTGTATCTGAAATGCTAATATTTGAATATTTAATGCAGTATATTTAAAGTATAATAGTAATGTTTAAAGAAAATATGAAGTTGGCCTAATTGACAAAACCTGCCTGCTTCTAACATAAGCTACAGTTTCTGTCAATTTCTGTAACTCGGTGCAACAGCATGTATTTGTTGACAGTAGACCTACACTGAAGGTTAGCACTATTTTCTCTGGTATCTGTTGTTCTTTAAGGGTTTTGTCTCTCCATGTTAAGAATTAAATGACTTAAAAACATTCCCCTATAGATGCTGATACTATTTATTATAAGCTGATTTCACTTCCTGAATTTAATGAACTATTGCTTCCACAAAGAATGCTGTCAATATGATCGTGAGTACTCTTCTCTTCAGATCTCTACAGTTTATTTGGTAAAGTTCTTCACTTCTCCTTCTTTTAATCTCATCCTAGCATTTAAGAATGGAATCACTGACAGACATGATCAGAAAAGAAAAGCTGAATGCCTACCCTGCTGTTGTGCTCCTGCCAACCATTCCCACTAAGGCTGCTGGATGTTATGCAAATAACTTAAGTTCCTTCCACACAGCTACAAAGACTTCCTTCTGAGCTCAATACAGCAGCTGGTTTGTTAGCCACAGTTACAGTTCTTTAACATGGAATGATTCCAAGGTTCCTGGGGACCTGGACACATGCCCACAAGTGTTCCTGTGCCAGTAGCAGAGCAATGAATAAGAACTGTACTATTGGACTACCCTGTCAAAAGGAGGTTGTTTGGTAATCCTGCCTCATGTCAGCCTTGATAGATGGAAATGAATTATTTAAGAAGTCTTTCTGTGATCATTTTGATGATCAAGACTTTGGAAATCTGCCCCTATTATTATGTAATGTTATCACCCTAAAAAGAATGCATAATTTGAGTGAAAGCATTAATCTCTACTATTTATCAAGATGACAATTCTATAAACCATGACTCTCAAGCTCTACTAATCTTAAGAAATGGGAAGTGCAGTTTGATAAAATAGGAGTATAGGTAGGAATAATATGCCAAAAGCTCAGACATTTAATTTGCATTCAATTGACTCTACACAGCACATTCTGTGCGCTTAGTTTGATTAATTTCCACCCTTCGAAGAAACATATAGTAGGGCTCTAGTGTATGTATTTTGCTAGTATAGCAGAGTAGCATTTACACAATGGTTACTTAATGGGAATCTGAAGTTCGCAAGAAAACTCTGCCTTCAAGCCCATACTTTGAAGTGCAATGAAAGAGGCCAGTGCAAAGAAAAAAAAAATAGCATGGTTCATAAACTGCCTGTATTAAGTTCTGAACCAGATAACCCACTCAAGATATCTGTCACTAGGTATTATTTCCTAAAACTAAATTTGCCACTAGAAAAAAAAAGAAAGCACTTCTTTAATAAGAAGAAAATCATACCAAAAAAACCCAGGACTTATGCAATGTCAAACTTGTTTCATTTTTCTTATTTTTAAAAACAGGCTACATTAAAAAATGCTTTTACATTTACATATTTTAAGAATATCTATTAACAGCAGTTATTTCTTCATGAGACCTAAATCAGAACTATCCAATTTGCAGAAGCAAAATGATAGCTATGTCTGGTTTTCAAGCCATGCTATTTACTATTGTGTCCAAAACAGAAAATTCTGGTCACACTTCACTATGGTATTATATTATTTGACAGTTGATTATGATGTCACATAGGAGAACTATTAGTACAGACAGGAATACGGAAGAAGAAATTTAATTCTTTGTGCATTTGTTTTCATGCAAATATTTTTAGAATAACTGTTGTTAAACAGAGATTTCTTTCAAAGTTTTTTATAATCCACACTGAACTTTAAAGGATAAGGCACAGTATAATAGAGACACTTACTCAGATTGCATCTCTGGAAAATGGACTGGAAATTGTAAAACGAACAAATTATGAGCAGAGCTCACGAGAAAATGGTTCAAATTATTATACATTAGATTTACAATTAAAGAAATAACTGCTACAGTATAAATGGGTACTTCTCTCATGCCTATTTCAGATACTTAATGAGCACAGACGAGAGGCACAAGAAGGACGGGAAGCCCCTTGTTTAACTAACAGAAACACATATGAACCACTGTGTAGTAACTATCTAAGGAACTGCTACACACTTCCTTACTTTTGCTGTATTTCTTCACATTTACAGTCCTTGCTTGTGAGAGAAATGTAAAAGTAGAAACTGAAAAGAATCCTCTGAAGTATCATAGTGGATTATTTTGTAGATACATTTCTGTTACTAACAATGACACCACAAGCTTTGCTAATTTGGTGGTTGGGAGGGAGGAGCTACAACCAGTACTGACCACAATCTACATGAGTGTCTGTTGGTGTAAGAACATCACATATGTGATGGTTTGGGAGTTCCCTGCCCCCACACACTTTGTAAAATCACTCAAACTAGACTCAGTCAGCTAGAAGTTAAGGAATGAAGCTCTATTTACAGCTTAGCACAATATACAAGCAGATATATACACAATATACAGGAATATTTACAGAAGTATACAAGTTAAAGGTAATACAGAAACACAACACCCCTCCCAGAAATCAGAGACCCCAGGAGGGGCTTCTAACCACTCTTCCACCTTCTCCCCACCCCTATACCTTACCCCAAGGTTTGCCTTACGCGCAAGATAAGTTTGGAGGATCGGCCAGGGGGGTTAGAAGGAAAGCGGTTAGTGAGGTTACTCGGCAGAGGAGAAAAAACAGAAGCTAGACAGCCTGAGAGTGTCTGCAAGCCCAAGTGTCTTATCTTTGGTTTGTATTCTTAGTCTTAAACATCTCAGCAAGCCTATGAGTGAAGTAGACATCACCATTGTTTCCTATAATACAATTTTCTCCATTAAAATATTCCCATTAGCCTCAAACCAGCACAACATATTATATCAAGACACAGGAATTGCACTAGTTTGGGACTGGTGCAAGATTTGGTTTTTGCTTGGTTTTTTTTTTAATCATATTTTCTTTGTTCTTCAAATAGAGTTCTCTTCTCCAAGAAAGAAAATGGCAGACACACGTAAATACTGACACAGAGACGTAACATGATATTTTTGAACAATGGATCTTTTAGAACAGAACTTCGAATTCCACAGCTGTGTGGTACTGTTCAATAAAAGATGTTTTACTTTTAAGAAAGAAAGAAGAGCTTGAGTCGTAGCTGCTCTCCTCCATTCACAGGCTGAGATAAACATCATCATCATCTACATGGATAACTGTGTAAGATCTAATAGTATAAGCAGAATTCTTGAAAATGTTACATTTGTGTTTGTGTTAGGGCCAGGAAGTCCCACCTGTCACCTTGGCTTTTGAAGAGAAAATAATTTAAATAAATCACACTTTTCAATGGTTAAATACTGAACTCACTACTATTAGTTGAGTTAGGTTTTTTAAAGAAGATACTACAGCTGTATATTAAAAAGAACTAAATAAATTTATATTTATTTTGGTGCAACTCATTATGCCAAAGAATACCTAACACAAAGTTACAACAGGATCTCTCCAGCAGATGTTCTATTACTCTTTCAGAATATTCACTCCTACACATTGTGTCTCCATTCATGATTTGATTCATTGAAGAAAAAGGACTGGGTTTTTCATCAAGCACCTTAGGTTATCTCTCAGTGAGTATCAATCCTTTTATAGAGCTATTACTTACTTTGACATTAATGCCAGTGATTTTAAACTTTCTGTTAGAAAACACCTGTCACTGAAAAAAAGGGTTAAATTTGTGACTGAATGGTTTAGCGCTGTATTTTCTTAGTATTTTTATACTGAGATTCTGTTGTTCCATTAGCACAAGTTTTGACACTAAGATGTATTAAGAATAATTCCATTTTCAGAACAAACTGGATTATTCTCTTGTTCTTACAGTTCTACTATAAACAGTTCAATTATGCAGCCTATGTAGCTTTTAACTACAAAACTGGAACTGAAGTTATACCTTGTTCAGTCTGAACAATGTGAAATAGCAGAACAAAATCACAATTCTATTGACATCGATAGCAAAACTGCCACTGACACACACACCGAGAATCTTTCATTTGTACTATTGCAACTCGGTTCAGTCACCATTAACCAAAATACTGGAAATAACAAAATACAGTAAAGCCTACAACGTAATGCAATTAATGAGGCAAAAAGAAACAAATTGTAACATTAAAATATTAGACCAAGGAATTTAACAAATATTGCTTCTTGGTAGGCTTTACGAATTGTGATGTAGGTTAGGGGTTAACCAATGGACCCTACAGTGGAACTCAAACCAGAGGTGTGGGTGTAACCTGATCCCAAAGGGAGACACCAGATCATGTTATGCCCTTCCCTTTCCTGCCTACCCTCTATTTCAGGGGAAACAAGTGCCGCTGAGGTTTCTTTTCCTTTTGCTTTCCTGCCTGGTGGGGAAGGAACTTTTCACCAGCTAAGAGCTGTTTTGCCACACAGTCAGACCTAATCCATTGACATCCAGCCTCTTGCTTACCCTTTATTTCCTCTGCCTATCTTTTCCCTATGGAAGGAGAGCTGGGTGGGAGAGGGGGGTAACCTACATTCTGTCCCATGGAGTTTTGGCCCTGAAAACTTAAACAGTGACAAATCGCAAATAGAAATAAATACACCTGTGAACCTGTTAAATAATCAGAATCCAAACTGTCATCGGTTCCTTTCATTCATTCCATTCATGAATCTAGGTGTCAAAAGGTAGGATAAAGAAAGAGAAACCTTCTTACTGAGCATTAAATAATCAATTTTCCACAGGGAGACTAAAATTACATCCAGAACATAATTTACATGTATGGACATTATCTCTCCAGGACAGAAAATAGTATGGAACACTGGATGACTAAGATATTTCTCTACCTTAATTTATTTAGATACACATCTCTATGCCTTCAACATTTCATAGTTGATGAAATAGTAATTACAATTTCCTTGTAAATAAATTTATTATTAAAATACTAATATCATCTTTGAGAATGAAGAGTCTTTAACATAATGATACACAGGTGTCAAAACCAAGATTCATAAAAAGAAATATGTATTAGTTAGCAGATAAACACAGCTAAACCTTGCATATATGCAACATAGCTCAAGAGCTTACAAAGTAGGAAGCAAAAAATCTGTTCGCATGACATGCCCTTTTCCTCAGCCAGTAGAATCTATTCAGGGAGAAAATTCAGATTAGACAAAGCATTAATTATTCTGGAAGCGTAGAGATGATTCACACTGAGTTACAATACGGAAACATTGCCCTGAAACAAGAGCCACTCAAAATCAACAAAAAGGTAATGTTCAGCATTCTTCTCAAGTGAGTTTGACAACCTCTGAATCCTCAGCAGAAACAGTACAATCTACAGACTCTGTTTCCTGCTCGAATGCATATATTCTCATTTAGTTTGTATAATCTGCAAGGCATGGACTATTTCTTTGTTCTGTTATTCTAACAGGATGTTCATACAATGGCCCAACTGTATGGGATGCTAAAATGTATGACAATACAATTGGTAGACAAGTGTACCAAGTCACTTTCAGAGGCAAAGCTTAGGAAGATGAAGACAGGACTTGTACACCACATTCAAATCATTCAAACAAAGGAAGGGACTACCATGTACTGACTCTAAGCAATTATTTGCATAATGCAAAAAGAAAGTAGTTGCTGAATAACCTATCCCATGAAAATGAGGTTTAGATAAACAACTGTACACACCGGGATAACACAGAACAGAGAAATTAAGCATCTGTAAACCAATCAGCAGAATATTACATCAAAAGAATAATAACACTGTATATTGAGAAAGGAACATGCTACACGTGTTTCATTTCAAAAGAATATTTTTACCTTCAAGTTGTTAATACATGTTAATGAATACTTAGAATGCTAAGCTACAAAAAGTAACTTAGTGATTTACAAGAAATAATGGAAGTACATTCCATTACTCTAAACCAATTCAATTAAAAGAACATATTCTACTTTCTCCCAGAATCAGGAACATCAGAAATTGTATTTTTTTTTTGTTATAATTCTAGCTAGTGAAAAAAGTGGTTATTGAAATTCTAATAAAAAGCACTTTGCCCAAAAGTAGGCATAGACAATGTGCTACTTCAAGGCTAGTTGGAATATTTTAATGAGAAAAATTAGGTTATTGGCTGTGAGAAGAAAATAATAGTGATGTCTGTATCATGCATTTGTTCTGCTGAGGGACATAAATAGTCAAAATGTAAGATAAGGCACTCACTTCTCACATCTCACTTTTGCTTTGGTCCGTGTGTCTGGTTGCATCTTGCCTTAACTCCTCTGCATGAAACCTATCTAACTCAATCTAATAATTTTTCTTCTAACCTCCTTGTCAGCTTTTGACATCTCACCTCAGATCTCTGCAGATTTATCACATGAGCTATATGGAGATTTACCTGGTTATTTGTCAGGGAGGAAAGACGGAGGGTTGGTCGGGAGTAGTCCTGGGCAGTCTGGCTGCTTGGGAGGGATTCTGAATTTCTGTATTACTTCTAACTTACATATAATATATAGAGATATGTACGATTATATACATGTTTGTATATTTGTGCACACTGTAAATATAGCTTCATTCCTTAACTGCCAGCTGGCTGAGTTAGTCTAATCTACTGGGGGGGAAGTCCCAAACCACAACAGACAAAAAACAGGGAGAAACGACCCACAGAATATTAAGAAATGTCTTACCCATTTCAGGAAAATGGAAAGAAAGAAACACCGACAATTTTTGCCTTTGCTACATGTAACAAATTAGTACAGATGGAATGATGTGGTAGAAAAATTAGATATAGTTAAATATCACTATCTATACTTATCAATCTAGAAAAAAAAACTTGAGGAACAGGATGATTTGTAACAGATTATGTTTAGATGTATTTCTGACTGTGTTAACATTGTACTTACTAGAGAAATTGCCTCAAACCTCTTTTTTTTGGATTGCGTGTGTATGGTTGCTTTTACATACAATTTGATTATTCTGAAAAAAGAAAAAAATAATATTAAAAAAAAGAACAGCACAGTTGGCACATCTGGGATATCTGGAGAAATGTGGCTTAATTATAGGTTGATTCGAAAGAAGAGATGTGCTAACATTTTGACTGTTATTTCACATTCAGAGGTAGAAATTTGTGAGCACGTTCAGTGGCTGCACTGAAGTTGAATAAGGAGTCAAGTACTGGAACAGAATTTTTTTCACTAAGAGTAAGATTGTAAGCTTTGTCTTTTCAGAATCATTATGCCACAAACATTCATAACAAGCTATTCTGCTTTTTAATGAGTCTAGTACAATGAAGACCAGAATAAAGCTTTTTCATCTACTCAGTGAAAAAAGAAAATAATAAATCTATTAAACAGGTGAGGCTGCCCATTCCACAAAGAAAGTTCCAGATTCAGACACAGTAGTCAGGAGAGCTTTCGAAATGCATGAAGCCATTCTCTTCCTTTTGGCAGGCACAGAGATTAAGCCTACCATGCTCACACTGAAGAGGTCAGATTATTTTTTATTATCCTGAGCGCACACTTGATTCCATGTGATTAGCTCACAAACCCATACATTGGACATCAGCTCCAAAGATTACCAAATTCCCCCAAACAGCGAAACAGCTGGCACTAGATCAATATTAATAACGTTTTTGTATCTGCAAATATCACTGCAATGTATCTTGAGACATACTGCATATGACTTCTAAGGACACTTAATTTCTCAGTAGAAAGAGTGAGCCTCCTTAAAAGCAAAAGGCACACCCAGTGCATCCACTGGTGAGTTTACCAAAGGCGGTACATAGATTTCAGTCATAGGGACGAAACAGATGAAATTTCAGAAACAAACTTCCTATTCCATTTCAACACTTCTGATTTGATAAATAACCATCATTAAGACTGTCAGTGCTCAATGGAAACAGACAAAGCGGATACAACGGTATGAGCTGTAAGGACTCTAAGTCATAACTTAGGTGAGGTTTAGCTTTTGTTCTGTTTATGTTCATGAGAAATGGGTTATGTCATCCTACAGGTTTCCATATCCTTCCCTGCAGCAGACCTTGCTGGCTCAAAATAATCTTATTTTTTGTATTTCAGACATATGTACAAATTTATGTTTTACAGATAACCTCTCAAAGGCCCATCAGCTATGTAAAACTCCAGGTACCACAGAACATCTAGATATGATACTAATGCTCAGTGCCAACAAAATTACACTATTTTGTTATACATATTATTTTATTCCACTTCCTGTTGTATGCAGATATTTCACATAAAACTGCAGTGCTTAAAATAACATTTGAGCAACTTTGCTCAATATAGGTTTTGTTTAGATTTTTCCTTATATTTCCTCACCCCAGTATCAAAGACACATTTCATGTCCTTTGTGAGTTTTCCTGTAATACCCACTATCTGATGATACTCAAGTTTGTTCACCACAGGACTCCAACTTCTGTATCTAGCACAAAGGTTCACACAAAGTTAATTGTTATAGCTTCTTTTGTAAAAAAATATTATTCCAGAAGAACACTATTTTGCTGATGCTCTAGAGAAGTCCTATAGAAAAGTTTTATAACTATAGGCCAGTGATAGCAGAGGGTCACCCTCCAGCTACTACCCTGTCATATGACTAAGCAAACTGCAAACACACTTACAGCCTCTCTTCATATATATGCATCATGAACCACTGAGTGATTCCTTAAACATTCCACAGTTTCCCAATGAAATGCACAAAGGCAATGTGCTAATCCCCTTCCTGTGTTCTGCTAGACGTACTGCATTCACCTGACATTTCCAAACGCCACTTGGCACTGGACAATACAAGCCTGCGCAAAAAACACCTCTGAGACAGCCAGCCTAGAGGACAGCTTTACAACGGGTCACCTTCAGACAGCCATTGCCTAGTTCTTATCAATAAACACAATGTTTCTCAGAATCTTTCAGTGTGGCTCCTGTCCTGTCTTTGTGCCATGTTGACCAGCCACATTCTTCCAGAATGGATGAAAATAGCCTGTAATTATTAAATGCAACTGTAGGCATTCACTTACACACTCTTTAGAAACCAAGCTGCAGCATCTAACATCACCTTTTCAACACTTTGCAGCCTCTGCGGAAAGAGTGAATCACGATGTGGATAAATGCAGTTTTAGATGTTAGTTCACTTCTAAGGGAAGAAAGTCTAAGCTCATGTCATTGCCTAAGCCCACTTCATTGCCAAAGCAAAGGAGAACTTGAATAATGCAAACCTCTATAAAAGTTCACAACAATGAACAAAAGCCTAAAAGAACACACCATCCCACTAATAAAGAGCCATTGAACACTTCCTGTGACAGCAGATGGAGTGTTCAAAAATGCAATTTATTCTAGTGCAGAAGAGATTTAACTGATTCAGTAGGAAAATAGTACAGAGGCGTATTTTATGGGAAAAAATAGATATAGTAGCTCTGCTACTGTTTTCAAGACAATAAACCAGGAAGTAAGTTTCATGCCATGTCACTGGCAGTAGAATGACTCTGATGTCATAGTTCTGAATTATTTTTAGTAGTAATGAAGGAAGTGGTTGATTAAAGTAAGTTTCAAAGGATCGGAAATATGAGCCTTTATATTCACTTTTCTTTTGTTTTATTTTAATTGAATCTGTTCTAGTTTGACCATGGTTCTCTATTAACTGGCATAAACTGTCAGATATCAAACACTGATAATATTGCTGGACAGTTTTCTGAATCTTTTGAACTGACTGGACTTCTGGAGTGTCAAATGTTAGCATGTAACTTCTCACATATTTCTGCATTGTTTTAGAACACCAAAGCATTATTTCATAACACTACACATAAAGATATTTTAAAGTTATTTTTTGAGAATAGATATTTCACTTTTTTGTATCCTATACCTCCAAATCAAAAGAATAGAAAATTCATGCAGAAATTATGTTGACCATAATAAGCTTTAGTCATACAGTCTTACTATATAAAAGTATCACTGTTCTTAATTTTACAATGTAAATTTGGAAAGCAGATTTAACAATATTAATGAAATGCACTAAATATCTTGGTAGTTACTAAATAACTTGATAACTTGTGTCCACATGACATTTCCAAGCATCTGCAACTGAGCCTGGACCACCTTGCACTGAAAAATAGAGCTCAGCCAAACCAGCACTTCTCTGAGACAGCACAGTTTGATAGCAGTATCTGAAATCAAATGGCTCCCCAGCCAAAATTGCTTGTTATAAATAAGACTTTAAAGAACCGTAACAGAATATATTTTCATTTAAGGTTTAAGTAAACTTTAGGAGAGGAAAAAAAACAAAACAAAAAAAACCCCCCACACACCACACCCAAAACAAATTCAGAAAACAAACCCACAATCCAACACAATCCAAAAGAAACAAACAAAACCCAAAAAAACCCAACCAAAACAAACAATAAGATAGCTTACTCACTGTCCTAGAGTTTTGACTTTAGTTTGTTCAGTTAAAGCACGTCAAAGACCTTCCTGGAATCATCCTGCTGCGCCAAGATGCTATATACTTTCATTTCAAATAGGAGGAAAAGTAACTGCCTTCAAAAATATGATAGGGTAACACATTTTTCAAAAATTCCGAGGCAGTTTAGTAAGATTTTATTTTCCTAAATCAAAAAGGTGAATTCTGTGCATTTTCAAGACAACGTCATCATTACAATTACTTATGGAACACAGATTCGATGTTGTATTACTTCCTCCTACAGAGACATGAAATAAATTGCCAATTTTCTTGATTCCAAGAATGACAACAAAGGAGTAAATTAGCCTTTAAAAAGCAACAACCCTTAAAAAAAGTTTTTAGTAATTCAGGAATCCTACTACTTCGCTTCTCCCCCTCCATCATGCTGGTCTCAATTTTTTTATTTCTTTGGATTTTGAATTTTTTTTTTTAAATCTTATATAGGGTGACACATGAGATGATAGCTACAAGCTACTTAAGTGTGCTATCATTTTCCTAATTTTACTACTTTATAATAATGGGCCAGAAGGCAAAAAATGTGGAAAAAGAAGTCTTATTAGTCTCACTGGTAAGAAATAACACTAGTAGGAGATGCATGCAAATTAACTATGGTACGCTGTTGGTAAGCATGGGGAATGTTAATTATAAATTCACATTCATTTGGAATAGTTTGCTTTTACTGTGCAAATTTTGTTTTAATTTTTGCTTTTAAAATTGCGATTACATAACAACACCATCTAATAATTCAGACACTGAATTTTTATTAAGTTCTGCTTCTTATGTAAAGGAAAATGTTCAAATAGGAGGGTATAACAACAGATCCAAACTGTTCACACAGAAGCATGGTAATGCCGTACAAGCATTGTAAAACAATCTGCCACTGCATTTTATTACTAGCCTTTTATTTCTGGTCAGCCAACAAACTGTGTATCACTCATACAGGCTGTGCATTTCTGGAACTTTCACTTGGTATCAGTGCATTATCTCCCTCTTTTTTGTAACATACTTGCATTATAGGAACTACAGATACATTTCAAAAGCTGAACTTAGGAACACACACAGCAGTTCCTGATTCTTAGAAAACTCCTATTAGATTATAAGAGAAATAAATGGCATTCCTCCTCCCACCCAATGCACACTCATGTACTTTGTCAGTAAAATACACAGATCATTCTTCCTCGAAATTCAAGACACTATCAAATAAATCCTATTTTCTTTATAACCTAGAGAAATGTTTTCACCTACATTGAACTCTGACTATTTGTCAACAAATTATAAACAGATCATGAAAGGTCTTTGCATAGTTGCTGCTCAAAGAGTAAGTTGAGTATTTGCTGAATCTCCTTTAATTTTTAATACATCTGATTTTTAATGCATGTATCAGCAACATTTCTAACTAAGAAAAATGCACATTATTTTTTAAGCACACAAAAGTTGAATGCACTTTACTGATATAAAATTAATTATTCCTACACAAACAATGACTCTACAGCATAATGAGATAGAATTCAATTCACCATGCAAACTGCTTTGCACATTAAAAAAAAGAGTTGGGTAAGACTACTATAGTAGCATATTGTTCTTAAGCTAAACAGGACAGGCATTATTTCCACTGAACTCTATAGAACCCTGGTGACAGTGTGAAGTGACTGGAGAAGGAGTACACATTAACATAAAAATTCTGAGTCTACTGGAGAAAAGCTGCTTTGTGGAAAACTGTAGAACTGAAGTACAAATACACAAAAAGATATCCAGAGCAACTACACAGTACAAGATCTTCCTACACTGTAATACTCAGAAGGAACCGAATTTGAGTTTGGGGGTCTATGGTCTTTTTTGTTGTTGTTGTTGTTGTTGTTTGCTTATTTGTGGTTGGCTGCATTCAGTTTCAAAGGGATGGGGATTTTGGGGGAGGGGACAGGGGGTAAGTGTATTTGGGATTTGTAATTAGTAAAATAACTTTTCTAAACCCAAAAGTTAGTACAGTCAGTCCAATACAGTACTTGTTTTCTAAATAATATTTGTAATTATGCATTCCTCCTGTGTTGTAACACTCAGATTCCAGTCAGAAATAACTGTCTCCATTTAATGTCCAGTCTCCATTTAACAGAAACAAATAAATTAAATCTTACTACAAGTCTACAAAACAAAACTTCAGCAATCTGCAAAATACCAAAACAACAGAGCATGATGCTACTCTGAAGTGAGAGACATCTTGAGAAAAGTTTGCAGACTTAGAGATCAAAGTATTCACTTAATAGGAAAAAAAATTATTCCCAATTTTAGCTATCATCATCTAATAATTTTAGCCAAAACAATGGAAGCAGTACTTTTCTGGAAGTGTTTGCTTCCAGAGAAGGAATGAATACCACTTAACAGACCATATATGTGGTCAACTGAAACTGTTTTTTAAAAACATGAATCAGTATCAAAATCTGGTTCAAATTAGTCTAATTCAATTAATAAGTAGACCTTACAACAATTAAATAAAGAAGGTAACACATATGTTAATGAATAAATTAAATCTGAATGATATACTGCAAAGATTCATCCATAGAATACATACAGACACTTCTGCCTTTGTAAGGGCCATTTTAAGGGAGCACATGAACTAAGACTGCATAAATAAAAACAACCACCCAGCCCAAAACAATCATAACTGATAGCCTTTGCAGGAAGTATAGGATACCTTTTAAGGCCTCCTTCCATTCTATAAAACAATGTCATTTTCTACCTTCTATAATTCTCTTAATTTAAACATAACTAAAGAAACATTTATTTACACTGTACTTAGCTCTGTTTCTACTAGTTGAGCTCAGTTCTTTTACCAACCATGTGGATCACGTGCACATACCCTTGTGATTTAACTGAAGCAAAAGTAAAAGCTGCTAGACTATTATTTTTTTGTTTTAAGAAAGAAGAATGGGCCAGGAAGAGTATTGCATTAGCGAGTAAAATAAATGGAACAAAAAAATATGAGAAAGATCCAGAAAGGGAGCATGTGGACCACGAAGGGGGCACAGTAGAATGAATGTCCCCAGTAGAATGCATTCTATCACCAGCAGCCCCTCAACCATTCAGCTGATGGCCAACACTTCGAGAGAGATTAGTATAAAGGGACTTATTTTTCTGACAAAAGAAATAAAAGTAAATTCAGTTTAGTTAAAGTTAAGGATGTTTTTTAATGCCTAATTCAAAAACAACCACAGGAATAAGTATTAATGCTTCATGATCCACTTTAATTGGATATTCACAAAGAAAAGAGATGATATACTATGAAGTTTTTACCAGAATAGAACTTTTATTTTATCCCAATACTCCCAAGACATCACTATTTCTAATAATGCTCTGCACAAAGGTCTGTATCTCATGCAACCCTGAGCAAAACATCTTACATCCATCCAAGTTATTTCTTTCATTGTTTTTCTACAAGATCCTACTAAAATAGTTCCTTTTTTTTTTTTTAAATAACTTTAAAGTTTAAAAATCTTACTTTTAGTTCAAGGAAAGTAAAGTCATCATCCAGAAAACATAGAAGTTTAGAAATTAACAAACCGTATCTCTGCAAAAAGCTATTAAATACCTCTCTTGTCACAGCATCACCAGGAAATTCTCTAAAGATTTCAATTTTTGCTTCAGAAATGCAGTCTCATGTATAACTTTGCTGGGCTTTACACTTTATGCAGACCTGCAGCTTTTCCAGTGGCAAGCGTCATGTTGTTCCTCAGTCATGATTGTATCTCATTTCAAACCATACTTTAGTTCACTTTTGTCAAATTAGGAAATCTGAAGCTTCCAGCAATGAAGTAATTACTTCAGTATACAGTTCTAGAAGTCATGCATACAACACCTCATAGTAAGCCACACACACCTAACACAATGCAGTATTGTATTTTGGCTTTTTGTGGGAGCTTAATAACAAAAAAATACAAGGGCTCATAGATATAAATAAGAAGACACATGACAAAGCTATTTTATTTCATAAAACACACTTATCAAATACAACACAATTTCATTGTAAAGTTTTGTATTTTCACACCTCTTTAACAAGACATTCTGATATGTCCTCTCCCCCCTCAAAAAAAAAAAAGGAAGTTTAAACTAAAAAATACACTTAATTTTAACTTTTTTGATACTTCATTACCTTGTCAATCCCAATAATTCATTGTAGTCGTAACAACCCTGTTTCCTTTCCACCTCATCCAGTAACACCACACTTTAGTACCTTAAAATCTATTATGGTTGCATACTTAGTTTTTCTCAAAAAGGTTAATGTATTTCAAATATTTATGTCTATTCTGCAGTTTTTCAAAGTCAAACAATATCAAATGCAAAGTAAGAGAGACTCAAGATTACCCTGCTAAATCTAAAAGTAAATGCTGTCTGCCCCTGGAGACCAAGGTAACTGAAATGCATACAGCTGTCATATAATCCACACTCTTCCTCCTCCTCAAAGCTACCAACTGCCAAATGTAATCCAATAATTAGCATATGTAAAGCAAAAGGGCTAGACTATGACATCAGGTTATATGCTCCTTAGAAAATAGTTTTGAATTAAACGTACAGCCCTTTCTAGCTTTCAAAATTCTTAGAAAATCTTCCCAAAGAGAATGAAATGGGGGGGAGGGGAATCTTTTTACAGCTGTATTATAAATTTTAAAATGAGCAGGAAGGTATCTCCCTTGTTAAAGATTTTTTTTTTTTTAATTAAATCTTGCTTTAGGGAAAGATGAACACAACTAGCCTCAAGAGTCAAAGTCTTTGTATCTTGCTCTTAAACATGATGAGAGAAACATTCATTACTAAGAAAATGAAATTAAGTAAATATCTGTGCATGGTGCATTGAAACAAACTGAGAAATAGAGACAGGTGAAGTAGAAATAGACAGTCTATCTAATCTGTCTAGTCACCCAAACATAATTAGCTGTTATTATCACTAATAATAAAGAAGACTACTTTTTTACAATCTCCAAGAGACAAATGACAAAAGGAGGGATGTCACCTACAGAAATGGCTGAACTTCTTTCTTCTAAGGAGACAGTCAGTATATATGCTTAACAAAAGTACATGAAATGGACGTTTCTGTTCCTGCTCTTAGAAACAATCACTTCAAAAAAATGTTTAAAAGTTTAGTTTATGTATTTGGGAAAACTTTGTTGCAGCAGTGGACTTTTATCCTCAGCATTTGTCGCCATGAGGCTGTTCCTTTCCTGAAGCTTTCCAGAGCAGTTTAAGTCACTGGTCTTAAAGATGATCTCAAGAAATTTCAAGAAGAAAATTGTCCTGTATGTTTCTTCAAGTATGATTCCTTTCCATGCATAACACTTTCTCCCATTCACAGTAAGATGAAAGAGGAAAAAAATATAAGCGGAGCCTAGATGAAATGGAGGGACCGTGAGGATTTTGTATTCCTCCTTCCCTCCCCCCAGCCTCCCCGGGCTGCCATGCATGACACAGTACACACTCCATTCAGAAGGAGGAATTCGATGAGGCAGCACATCAGGTTGCTAGGCTAAATGACAAAAGTGAGATGGCAAGACAAAGAAAAAAAAGAAAAAATTCTAAGAGATAAGAACTATGAAGTATTATTTTATAGCGAATTAATACTTTTTTAGAGGACTGACAAAGATAAATACTTTGAGTACTTGTGAGATTTCTATTTTTGAAACTAGAAGCTTCCTCATTTCCTGCCCCTTCCTCCCCCTCCCCCATCTTTGCAAATAGACAGGGCTCAGAGTGTGCTGGGTTAATAACCAGACCAGGTCAGCCAGCAAGAGATTATTTTAAGCTGTCTGCATTTTTTAAATAGGAGTGGATGTGACAAGGCTATGCAAGAGAAAACCAAATATAACAAGACATCATCTGTATCATATTATCTATATTTTAAGACTAAAATTTACGAAAAAGCAGTCACTTAAGATATTCCACAGAGAAAGATATTGCAGCATAACCAGGTTCACAAAATTCAAAGCACTGATAGTTCTTTTAGACAATACAATTTGACCCTCAAAAGTGTTTCCAAAACATCATTAAATCTTTCCCTCCAAATGAACTGAGCCTGAAAAAAAAAAAAATCTGATGTGTATCACCTTGCTACCCAAGCTTACTAACCAAGGAATAAATTATCTGTGCATTTTCCCTTCAACTTGATTAAGAATGAGCTGCAAGTGACCTTGACCTAAACTTCAATTCATGGAATTTATCAGTATGTTCCAGCTTTTTTATGCTTGGAAAGCACACATCAATTTAATCTCTTTTCCTATAAATTTTCTCACAATCACTGAATAGTTGAGGTTGGAAGGAGCCACTGGACATTATCAAGTCCAACTCCCTTGCACAGGCTTGGTCAGATACATGGGCTGCTCATAGCCATGACCAGTCAGGTTTCAAATACCTTCAAGGATGAAGAGTCCATAAGCTCTCCTGAAAGCCAGTTCCAGTGCCTCACAGTCTTTTCTTTACGTGAGGATGGAATTTAATGTATTTCAGTCTATGCCTGTTGCCTTTTGTTTTGTCCCTGGGCAGCACTGAAAAGAGCCTAGTTGCACCCTCTTTACACCCTTCTTTCAAGTATTTATATAGTCATGAGACCCATATTAGCCTTCTCCAGGTCAAGCGGTTACAGCTCATTCAGCCTTTCCCCATATGAGAGATGCTCTGGTTCCTTAATCTTCTTTGTGACCCACACTGTATATTCTCTAGTATGACCATAGCTCTTTTACTGGGAAACTCAGAACATGACACAGTATTCCAGGTACCAGTACTATGGTACTCCTCAACCAGTTCCGAAGGGTAGGACCACCTCCCTCAACCTCCTGGTAACACCCTTCCTCACACAGCCATTGCCTGTCAATGAGCAAAACTAAAGGAGCTGAGCCCCATCCTCTTGACTTCCACCCTTTATATAAGCACTGAGGAGATCCCTTCTCAGTCTTCTCCTCTCCAAGTTAAAAAGCCTCAGGTCTCTCAGACTTCTCTCATAAGAGAGGAGCTCCAGTCCCCTAATCATCTTTGTGGCCCCCCATTAGACTCTATCCAGTAGCTCCTCATCTCTTTTGAACAGGGGAGGCCAGAACTGGACACGATACTCCAAGCGTGGCCTCAAAAGGACAGAGTAGAGAGAGGGAGGACAACCTCCCTCAACCTGCTGGCCAGTCTTCTTAAAGCACCTCTGAATACCTTTGGCCTTCTTAGCAACAAGGGCACATGGCTGGCTCATAGCAAACTTCCTGTCCACTGGCACTCCCAGGTCCTTCTCCGCAGAGCTGCTTTCCAGTAGGTCAGCCTCCAACCTGTACTGATGCATGGAGTTATTCCTCCCCAGCTGCACTTGCCCTTGTTGAACTTCCTGAGCTTCACTTCTGCCCAACTCTCCAGCCTGTCCAGGTCTCACTGAATAGCAGCACAGCCTTCTGGTGTGTCAGCCACCACTTCCAGCTTTGTATCACCAATAAACTTGCTGAGAGCACACTCTGTTCCTTCATCCAGATTGACAACGAATATGATGAACAAGACTGGATCCAGCACTGATCCCTGGGGAACACCACTTGCCACAGGCCTCCAACCAGCCCTCTGTGCTCTGTCATTCAGCTAGTACTCAATCCACCTCAACGTCCACTAATCTAACTCACGTTTCCTAAGCTAACCTATGAGGATGCTATGGAAGACAGTGTCAAAAGCCTGTATCATTAGGAAACATGGTGCAAGTACAATGACTCTGCTTTGAACCAATTGGATTTCACATTCAGCATATTATGTATCATATGATCATATCAGAGTCTAGAAAGAGGAGGTAGAAAGGATGCAAATCCTCACTCTGTCCCCCAAATCTGCCTGTTACACAGAAAGAACACGAGCACAGCACTTTCTGCTATGAAACTTCAAAAGCTACTCTTAAACAAGTTTTCAGCATTTTACTTTCCTATTTTCTTTTACAGTAGCTGTAAAATTGTGAAATCCTGAGTTGTATCATGGTGTAGCCTTAAGTCTACAAACATTTACTACCTCTTATGTTTAATTTTTGATACATGCCTCTGATATATGTTTGACATTAGACTTTTCAAGGAATGCTGAACAAGCCACAAGCCATACTGTGGCCCCATACTCTTCTATTTCTTCCTGACAAAAGGAATCTCCCACAGCTACTTCTCCCTTTCACTATGACTTCTCTTGCCTTGTCACGTAAGAAATCCATGTTGCTGTTTTCACATAGAGATAATTCCTTTTCTTTTAAGTTAGCTTTCTTTAGTTTGTAAAAGACTGAAAGTTCTTCATCTGGACCACAAGTAACCGAGCATAATTTTGAAACTCTTACTCAAGTTTCACACAATTATATACAACTCATTTTTCACTTTCTATCATTGTCAATGATACTCCATTCCTCAAACAAAAGCAGTTACAGCACATATTTACAGTGTCTGACAATGATCAGATTGCTAGATATGCTAACTGAATAATTACTGATGTGGCAGATTTCTCTCTAGATTATAGTATTCTTGATGGAACCACAGAGTGAAAATAGAATTAACTAATTTGATCAAAATTTTCAAGTTTCTATTGAAATACTTACCAAATGTTTGCATCTTGTTGAAAGTAAACAGTTTATCTACAAATCACCCAAATGAGCTTTTATTTGGAAGTAAGTATGCACGCACGCATGGACAGGAAGACATTCATCCCTCAATAAATCACTCACTTCTTCACTGTGCTGCAGGAGGCATGTCTTCATTAAGTGATAGATTGTGTTCAGCCAGCATGAAGTATTTCTTAACTTGAGCCATATGCTAGAACTAGAAAGCAATTCAGTTGGAGTAGATCAAGGAGCTGGCAGAATTAGGAGCTAAAGGAGGATGACTACAACTCTTAATTCTTGTTGCAGAAAATACCAAGATACCATGATTTTTGAAAACTGGAGGCTCAGAATTTTCTACAAACAGCTTAATTAGCCCTTACAAAGAACACTTTTTCAGAGTACTATGCTAGTGTCTATTTCTGGTCATATTAGCTCTTTTCCAGAGGAAGACCAAGCTAAGAATTTCCAAATCACCAAAATTACAATTTTATTTTTGGCTCATTCAATGTGTAAAGTAATGCAATCATCCTTCTGTATAGTAACAGCTGGATGATAAGTATTGCCTCAAAATGACTGTACCATATACTTCAATATTAAGGAGAGGCAATCTGCCAAGTTACAGATTTCAAAAAAGACTAAACTCCACTTGTATGCTGAACCATATAAATGCTTCACTTACAACTTTGTTAAGACGCTTTAGATATCCTAATGAAATTCAGTTTGTGAGATATCCTACATCAAAAAAGGCATTGGCACACTTGTCATTTTATTTAAGACATAATGCTACAAACATACTAAAAATATATTTGTCCCTGGTTAGAAGTTATGCTTACCTTTGGCTAGAAGAATTCATAAAGGATGCCAACTTGAGACACTTTTTTTTTTCTGCTATCAGTAAAGTGAAGGTACCTGCAAGTCAAAAGAAAGATTTTGCTTTTTTTATATTTATATTTAGACTAACTTACTATACCAAGCATAAGTAAAAATTACTTAAATAAACACTTATGTAAAATGAGAATTTACTAATTTATATATGAAAATAAAATATCAAGAACAACTCAATGGCTTTAAAATTCAGGACAATGTAACACATACTATGTGCATGTGTTGTAACAGAGCTGTTATTTGTGTAAGTTACTGCCAATACCTAGAAAAAAGCTTTGCTAGAGGAAAATGTTATGAACCAGTAGCTGCTGGTTCATTACAGCTGTGTTTCAAAGGTCATGATAAAGGGTTCACAGCTATTCCTAGAATCATTTTATAAAAAGTAAATATCTTAATGATATTTTCAGTTACAAACAGGAGAAAAATGAAGTTCCATAAAACATTTTGAACCAAGATAGCAGTCAGTTCATCCAAAAAGTTTAGAAACATTCTATGAAAATCTGTGAGATAACTTACAGCCAGTAAAGTATCTAAAACTGCTACTTCTGAAGAGGTATATGTCAAGTATTTTATAAAGTCTTTCTGATCAACACACAGCAATGTAGAACATAAAATTATCATGAACCAGTAGTTATTTGGTTTCCTATTTTATATCTGCACAACACAGTTACAAAGGGAGTTCATTTTAGCATGACCTCAGGTAATAAAATCTAGCCTGAAAACACACAATGTCGCATTCATATTGAAAGGAAAAAGAAAGCACACATAGCAGGAACCAATGTTATTTCCTGTATTAAACCACAACCTTAGAGATAGAAATTATACTTCTAAGTATTTTACAGAATAGTGAATACAATGGAAAAGAACACAAAACCTCAAAATCCTAAATTAACCACAAATCTTTAAAGGTCCCTTCGAACCCAAACCATTTTTTAAAGTCAGTAACATTAAACCAACTAAACAACCAACAAACAAAAGCAAAACAGAAAAAAAGTACACCATAAAAACCACCAAACCCATGTAGATGGAACTATGTACAGTTTATACTATTAGCCTCATTTTAGGCCTAGCCAAAACTGGGCAGTCACTTAAGTATGCTCACAGTAGGGAAAAATCTCCTTTTTTTTTTTTTCCAGTTGTAATCTAGAGCTTGACCAAACACAATGAAGCTTCTATGGAAACCTAAAACAAACTAATCTATATCAGTAGTAGCATTGTCACCAATCTGCCAACAGAAAACAAAATTTAAAAACTAAGGACATTAAAAAGAAAAACCTCATTCCTAACCAAAACATTACATCTGATTAACACAAATATCAAACACAAGTCTCACTGAAAACTGAAATAATGTAAATTACATCCAAAATCCCATTACGCTGTGTTCGAAAATTATATGTAAACCAGCAAAACAGATTCCATACAGCATCACGAAGACTAGCTAATGCCTTATTGAGTCACTTGGTCTAAATTGTAAGATATTATCAACATTTGCTTCTTGAAGACTTCACAAGCTTTTAAAAAGATGCCTTATGCCTTCCTCTACTCTCAAAAGTCACATTTGTGACTGCCATAGCTCTTTTGGTAACACTACCTAAAATGAAGAAAGAATTTAAAAATTACAGAGAGAAGGCAAATAAGCAGACGGAGACTTGTGGCCTAGAAGAAACTCAAAATAAAATGTGGGCAGCAAAGGTATCATTCTATTTCTTCTATAAGAACATAGAGAGGGCACATGCTCTACTCATGAAGACATACCAGGAGATAGTCTACGCACACACATGCACACACTGCAGTCTTATTCGTCAAATCAGAATGGTATTAGGATTTCTGTGTAAGGAAATGGATCCATCACGCAGGGGGCAAAAATAAAATTTAAAAAATAAAAATCTGTAAGAGGAAGCCCTGCTGATAAGGCTTTTTGTATTTAAACACTATTTTTGAAAAGTGGAAAAGAACTGCAGATAAAATGTAGATATATGTAATGACAAGTGGTATTGTATGAATATTTTTTCTCTACCCTGCTAGGTTTTATTGGCAAAGCTATTTTCTGTCCTATCAGCTTATATATACACCTGAGGTTTCAAGAAAGACAGATTATTCTATAACGCTTAAGAAGAATTTAGATTTAAGTACCTAATCATAATTCTTACTCATTATAAAGGTTCTTGATGGTATTACAAAAGATAAATCAAATTCAAACAGCTATTCACAGAAATTAATTTTCTAACACAGTCAAGATACTGACTTACACCAGAATTATAGCTAATATATTTCACAGGTGAAGCAGAACTTTGAAAATATGTACACTCTACATGTCCCCTTAAAACCACAACTTTCAGGAGTGAAAAAAAAAAAAAGACATCTCTAAAAAAGACAATTATATTTCAAAGAGAGACAAATGGAAAACAACTGTGCAAAAGTAACCTGAATCAGTAATCGAAAGTATCAAAAGTGCTTGGTTTTAAATAAAAGCCATATTCCACAAGCTCTTAGCTTTTATTTTAAAGTGTAGCCTATAACTGACAAAGTTCTTCCAACAATCACAGGTTACATATACAATATGGGACTAATCCAAAGCATTCCATATCCTAACTTCTGCTTTGATTTCAGCAACTAATGGGGGCATCTAGCACTGCTCAGGGTCAGGACTGAAATGATACATTTATTTTGCTGTTTACTTCCCCTTCAAACTCAGTTTAACTGCATATCACTTCCAACATTCCCAACACAATAGACTGATCTCTGTAAAGGCACTTTTCCTTCCTTTCATACAGAAAATATCCTGTAAACAGCCTATTTCCCACTCTCTAAGTGACTCCTTTTGTTTATAGGAAGGAAAGAAAACAGAAATCTTGCCATGAATCTGTGAGAGATAAAAAGTTCTACTTCACTTCTAACTGTGCAGGTGTTTCATATGTGAAATCTACTGTAACCCTTCATTGCAGAGATAAAACATGCTACTTCGTTTTTGAAATTCAGACAGAATGATAGGGAGGTAGCAGCACACTTTAGTGTAAAAAAAAAAAAGATAAAACAATAAACAAGCCATAAAACAAGATCAACAACATATTTTTTTGCCCTTAGCCCTGTACAATGAGACACAGAAAAACAAAAAGGCACCAAGATTTAGAAAGTGAAATGCAATAAAATCAGACTCATGCAAACAACAGATATCACTGATCAGGCATTCATTTGGTTTGTATTCATTCCAGTTCTCTCCAAACTCCACCCTTTGTCTTTTCCTTTTCCATGCAGTTCCTGCTGTAGAACAGTGTTTTTTCAAGGCCTTAAAATGTAAGCTATACAAGGCAGTATCTTTCCTTTAAAACTTGTAAAATCCTTGGCTTTGGACACAAATCTTCTATGAATTGACTGTTGAATTGGATTTTCCTTCTAAATCTGTAAGTTCTCTCTTAGTTTTATGCTGCACAGATAAAAAAATAGTACAAATCAATGTTCCAGCCACCTCAGCACCAAAAAAACCAAAAAACACCCAAACCAACCAAATAAAAAAAAAAAAAAACCTCTCTTCAACAACAAAACCACCCCTTCCCCTTATTTTACAAGTTTTTTTTACTACAAATGCTGGCTGCAATGTCAAACAATGTCTATTTAAAACCCAAACCGGATTTCCCATTTACATATTATTGACTCCATATTCTGAATTGCTGTACTAACACCACAAGCACAACGAAAAATAACTTGTGCTGGTTCAGGATTTGTGAGCTTGTTTGCAAGTCTCAAAAATGCCAACATCCATCACAACAAAAATTACATTAATGCCTCTGAGATCTATACTTCTCAATTGCTCAGCAACCTGTGGAAAATTCAAATTCTAAAAGAAGTCAAGCAGATGAGGATACTAATCATGTAGCAGGCTAAACATAGCACTGAATTTAAAAGAAAACTGAGAATTTTAATCACTATCACATGCTATTTGAGCACATCTACCACAAATATTGTCACAATATAAAATTAGATAAAATATAAAAATACTATCACAAAATCAAATCTGCCTCTCTAAGGAAGGGATACCTAATTTGATCTAGGATGGCCTAACCTCACCAGCTTCATGGCAGTTTGAACATATTTCACCATCACAATCAACGCTGTTCCTAGTTCAGTCCTGATGCATACAGCAAAGGAGGGATGTTTCCCCAGTGGATGCATTTCCAAACCAAGCACCTAACACAGGGAAGAGCATTTAATTACCAGATAGCACTCTGCCCAACCACACATCCTGTATCTTTAAAGCAACAGCAAGCCAGCTGGAAGGTCTGAATGGGCCCAAGACAATTTGAGAGTCATCGGATTACCAGGGTTTCAATCAAAACACTTCCAATGAAACATGCAATTACTTGGAGTTTGTTATACACAGCTTTCTATACTGTCATGTTATATGATCAGTTACCTGGGAAATCCACCACTGCAGTCTGAATACTTAAAGATTTGCTAATTAAGCGCAATTAATTACATGGCAGTAGTAATTTGAAATGCAATATCCGTTCAGCTTTTCTCTGCCTAAGTCTGATTGACTGCTGAGAAGAATTGTGGAACCTGCTGAGAAACCTCTAACTTTAGATGATCCTTTCTCTGATAGCAATAATAACACTTACTAAGAAACATGTACAGTGGACAGTGCAATATACACTACTGGATCACTCTAAGCAGCAGTGTAAATAAGTCTATACTTAGGTCATCATAATTTTCTTATACACACTCAAATTACACATTTATCCTGAATTCCATCACATTTTCAGTATCATCTTCAGTAATGAATATTCTTCATTATAAAAACAGAAAATGGAAATAGAAACAGCTGTAGGACTTGTGGATTACACAAAAATTGCTTTTTAAGAAATGAACAGACTATCCTATACTATAATTTCTCTAGATGTCTTTTTAATTACAATGCATTGGTAATAAATATGGAATGTAATTACTTTTAGTAAAAGGTAATGAACAGTGAGTTACATCTGTATCATTTCTATTTTCAGCATGCCACTTCACATATTGCCCTTCATCTATATAACATGAACATCACCTTCATTCCCATTTTTTTTCTTTTTTAATCTTCTACAAAACAATGTTCTGCTTTGGGTATTTTTTTTCCCATTGCAACATGTCATTTTGATCGCACAGCAAAGGCGTGTAATAACCAAGCCCACAAAGACAGCATGAAAAGTACCAGGTCTGGCACTACAATTGGACCACACAAATTATAGAAAATACAGTAGATTATAATATAGAGTAGTTAGTATAGACACTTTCAGATCCATTCTGCATTTGCTGCTTCTCTGTTCTCTGACAGGAATGCTCAGTGTTTACTGCTCATATGCTTTTTTTTTTTTCCCCACTTTGTACTATCATAGAATCATAGAATGGGCTGGGTTGGAAGAGACCTCTAGAGGTCATCTAGTCTCACCCCCCTGCAGTCAGCAGGGACATCCCCACTAGACCAGGTCACCCAGGGCCCCATCAAGCCTCACCTTGAATGTCTCCAGGGAAGGGGCCACAGCCATCTCCCTGGGCAACCTGTTCCAGTGTTCCACCACCCTCATAGTAAAGAACTTGTTCCTAACATCCAATCTAAATCTGCTCTTCTCAAGTCTGAACCCATTGCCCCTCATTCTGTAACTGCAGGCCTTTGTAAACAGCTTCTCCCCATCCTTCCTGTAGGCCCACTTCAGGTACTGCCAGGCTGCTATTAGGTCCCCCCAGAGCCTCCTCATCTCCAGGCTGAACAACCCCAGCTCCCTCAGCCTGTCCTCATAGCAGAGGTGCTCCAACCCCCTGATCATTTTTGTGGACCTCCTCTGGATCCACTCCATCAGGTCCATGTCCTTCCTACAATGAGGGCTCCAGAACTGCATGCTGTACTCCAGGTGATGGCTCAACAGAGCAAAGTGGCAGAAGCACCACTCTAGATCTGCTGGCCACACTTCTTTTGATGCAGCCCAGGATAGGATTTGACTTCTAGGTTGCAGGCTTACACTGTCTGCTCATTTCCAGCTTTTCATCCACCAGCACCCTCAAGTCCCTTTTCCACAGGACTGCTCTCTAACACCTTATCCCCCAGCCTTTACTGATAGTGAGGATTCTTCTGTCCCAGGTGCAGGACTCTGCACTTGCTCTTGTTGAACTTCATGAGGTTCACCTGGGCCCACCTCTCCAGCCTGTCCAGGTCCCTCTGGATGACCTCCCATCCCTCTGGTGTGTTGACACCACCACACAGTTTGGTGTCATCTGCAAACTTGCTGATGGTGCCCTCAATCCCACTGCCTATGTCATTGATAAAAATATTAAATAGCACAGGTCCCAGCATGGACCCCTGAGGGACACCACTTGTCACTGCTCTCCATCTGGACTTCGAGCCTTTGACCACCCTCTGGATGCCACCATCCAGCCAATTCCTTATCCTCTGAACAGTCCACATCTCTTGAATTTGGCAAGCAGGATGTTGTGGGGGATTGTGTCAAAGGCCTTGCACAAGTCCATTTAGATCGCATCCATAGGGTGTCCCTTATCTAATGACTTAACCACTTTATCACAGAAAGCCACTAGGTTAGTCAGGCAGGACCTGTCCCTAGTAAATCCATGCTGACCGTCATGAATCACCTTCCTGTCCTCCATGTGCCTCAGCATGCCTCCGTTACACGAGGATCTGTTCCATGATCTTCTCAGGCACAGAGGTGAACTGACAGGTTGGTAGTTCCCAGGGTCCTCTTTTCTATGATTTTTAAAGATATGTTTCTTTTCTTCCAGTCCCCAGGGACTTCACCTGACTGCCAGGACTTTTCAAATATCATGGAGAGTGGCTTGGCAACTGCATCAGAAAGTTCCTTCAGGACTCTAGGATATATTTCATCAGGTCCCATGCCAGACTCCAACACAGGATTTAAGAGGTGAACTGTTTAAATGTGAGTGGCTTGGTATAACCACAGCAAAGATGGACACCACATCCCACCATGAAAGAGATAAGGTTCTTAGTCATGTATTTTAGGACTATAGTGATATTTGCAGTGCTTTTGATGCCACCTAAATACAAAAAGAAACCCTGGGAAAGCGTAAATGCTGAAAATATAAATGACAAAGATGAGTTACCAAACTTGTAACTGAAGTTACTACACTAGACAGAATCATTGATGGTATCCAAAGAAAAGCAGGTTTTAAAAAAGAAAATATTTAAAGTAGAGAAAAAAAAAATAAATCGCTTGCTAGATGATTGTGTAGTAACTGACTATTTCCAATTCAAGATGAAAAGAATGCAGCAATTGACTCAGGAAAACTGCTAGAAGCAGCAACCATTGAAAAAATTTTCACAGGTCATAAAGCAGGTATAAATAAACTTAAGTAAATTTCAGTGTTGTGAACACTTGACAGAAGCAATAGGATGTGTTTTTTATATTGCTCTATTATAATAGTTCTGCTTAATACCTTATTTCTTGTTAACTTTTGCCTGAAGTGAAAAAGCACTGTTATTTTTTTCAAGTGAAAATCAAGACTTTAAGATTTACTTTAAAAAACAACGAAAAAACCCAAAACATTTATTTATCAGCTTCATTCAACTCCAGAGTGTAAAACAGGATGGTTTTCAAACGCTACTCTTGGAAAGGTCTTTGGTTTTGTTTTTTTATTACTACTATCATCTCATCTGCCTTTGACAGCAATATTTGCTTTTCTAAATAAATGTATTAGACAACTACTTTAGAATGTGGTAAAGAAAAGGGATAGAGGATTAAAAAAAATATATATATAATTGGTTTAAGTTTTGTAGAGGCTGAGAGAGACCTGTTGAAATTATGCAGTCCCACCTTCTGCTGACAGCAGGATTGTCTTCAACACTAGAAATGGTTAGGCATGGCTTTGTCTGGCAGAGTCTTCAAGACCTCCAAAGACGGAAAATTCAACAGATACTCCAGGCACTCCATTTCAGAGTTGTATTGGCCTTTCCATCATGTTCCTTCTCATGTCTAACCTGAACGTACCTTATGACAGTTTGTGGCAAATCTGGTGCCACTGAGAAAAGTTCAGCTCTATGATTTGGGAGTTCCTCGCCCCCTCACTCTATGAAATCACACAGACTAGACTCAGCCAGTTGGAAGTTAAGAAATGAAGCTATATTTACAGCTTAGCACAATATACAAGCAGATATATACACAATAGACAGGAATATTTACAGAAATATACAAGTTAAAGGTAATACAGAAACACAATACCCCTCCCAGAAATCAGAGTCCCCAGGAGAGGCTTCCAACCACCCTTCCACCTTATATCCACCCTTCTACCTTATCCCAGGGTCTACCTTATGTGCAAGGTGAGTTTGGAGGATCGGCCAGGGGGGTTAGAAGCAGAGTGATTAGTTGGGCTACACAGCAGAAAGGCCAGAAGACACACTGACTCCCAGAGAGAGAGTGAGAGACTCTCTTATGTATAAAAACAAGGACACAAATACAGATATCAGCAAGCCTATGAGTGAAGTACACATCACCATTGTTTTCTTTTCACAGCCCATAATCTATTTTTTTTAATTAAAATGTTCCAATTAGTCTCAAACCAGCACACCTGTCCTTAAAGCAACCATACTTCAAGCAGAATAATCTTAGGTCACACAACAGCTGCTTCTTTGTCAGAGGACAGAAACCTAGCTCTGCCAGTTTCTCCACCCATCTTATTGGTGCCTCCCAGTTCCTCAATATCCCTCTTGAACTGTGGAAAATGAAACCGGGTATTTAACATGAATCAAGTTCTTTAATGTACCATCCATCTCTCCTACTGAGATATCCAGTAATTCAAAGAAAGTAGTTTGCCAAATTTAGAAATTAATTTGATCGTATCTTCATTCAACACAATTACACCCTCATAGTGCTTTTCATGCATACTGAATGTATGCATTTGATTGAGAATAGTTTTCAAAATTCTCTACAGTCTTCTTTCAACTTTAACTCTGACACAACACTGAAAAGGCTGACAATGCCCACAATTGCATTTGAATGTTTCCAATTTCCCTTTGAATATAAAAGACAAAAATAGCATAATTGGTTATCAAATTCACTCCAAGAATGAGTCTCATAATTTACTACCACTGCTTTTTATAGTCAACACTCAATTACATGGTGTAACAGGACAGTGAAATAAGCCACATTGAAAACACACACACATACAATACAAAACGAGAGAAATATATATATGGTAAATATGCGATAGAAAAATAAAGAATTAGTGGCGATCCTATAGAGTAGTACAGAGATCTGAGCTGGTAAGTACATTATAACATATTGTAACAAGAATACTATCCCTCTTTCAGAGACAGAAGGTCTAACTTAGAAGCAGCCCAAGACTTCAACAAATCCAAGTGCCAGGTGCCACACTTTGGCCACAACAACCCCATGCAGAGCTACAGGCTGGGGTCGGAATGGCTGGAGAGCAGCCAAACAGAAAGGGATCTGGGGGTGCTGATTGACACCCGCCTGAACATGAGCCAGTAGTGTGCCCAGGTGGCCAAGAAGGCCAATGGCATCCTGGCCTGCATCAGGAATACTGTGGCCAGCAGGAGCAGGGAGGTCATTCTTCCCCTGTACTCTGCACTGGTTAGGCCACACCTTGAGTACTGTGTCCAGTTCTGGGCCCTTCAATTTAAGAGGGACATTGAGGTGCTTGAGCGTGTCCAGAGAAGGGCAACGAGGCTGGTGAGAGGCCTCGAGCACAAGCCCTATGAGGAGAGGCTGAGGGAGCTGGGATTGTTTAGCATGGTGAAGAGGAGGCTCAGGGGAGACCTTATTGCTGTCTACAACTACCTGAAGGGTGGTTGTGGCCAGCAGGAGGTTGCTTTCTTCTCTCAGGCAACCAGCACCAGAACAAGAGGACACAGTCTCAAGCTGTGCCAGGGGAAGTTTAGGTTCGAGGTGAGGAGAAAGTTCTTCACTGAGAGAGTCATTCCCCACTGGAATGGGCTGCCCAGGGAGGTGGTGGAGTCACCGTCCCTGGAGGTGTTCAAGGCACGTTTGGACGTGGCACTTGGTGCCATGGTCTAGTCTTGAGGTCTGTGGTGATGGGTTGGACTTGATGATCTTTGAGGTCTCTTCCAACCTTGCTTATACTGTGATACTTAGCATCCCAAATGCAGTTATTCCATATCCATAGATCAACAGGATTTGTTAAGATTTTTTGGCTACATATTGATTCTAGTTTCACTGAAGTCAAAGAAAGTTTGCCATAGAAAAAACAACAACAAAAACCCAATAAACAACAATGATTTCACTCATTAAATGAGTGAATTTAAAGAAACCAGTTTGCCAAATTTAGAAATTAATTTGATCGTATCTTCATTCAACACAATTACACCCTCATAGTGCTTTTCATGCATACTGAATGTATGCATTTGATTGAAAATACTTTTCAAAATTCTCTACAGTCCTCTTTCAGTGTTGTTTCAGAGTTAAAGTTGAAAAGGCTGACAATTAACTCATTAAATAATTGAACCAGGGAAAAAATACCTTTCCTGAAGTTTGTAACACTGGGTGTTTTGGATATGGCAGCTGTCTTACATTGAATATGAAGCCCAAGAAAGTGTAAATTTTTATTTGAATAAACTTTTTTTGGAGGTCCAAGTGCAATAACACATCTTTACATATATTTTAAAAATCACTAACTAATTCTTCTTCAATTACTTTAAGGAAACATTTTTACTATATTCTGGATTTCCACTGCAACTAGAACCCAATATTTATGTACCTACACTACAGAATAATTTTCTCACTGCTCTTTGACTCATTCAATGTTTCTGTGAACGTTTACTAAATAAATAACTGGTATTACCTATTAGGGAGCAGAAGTTATTGTTGGGTTTTGTTGATCTTTTTGTTTTGTTTTGTTTCCATCTCCCATCTCCCTGATTTAGATGCAGAGAAGGCTCATTCACAAGTGTTTTTATATAGGTAATTACAATTACCACCTTTACTCCTGTTTCCCAGCCCTTTATTCTTTACTGAACAGTAAAACAGAATAGTATTCAGTAAAAAAACTTGACACTAAAACTTGGGTTTGGGTCTCTTCTATTTGAAAAAGAACAAAACCAAATAAAACATCAAATAATTCTAATTATACAAAACTTCTAGTTTAAATTGCTAAACTCATTATTCTTGCAGATGAAGCATCAACAACTAACCTCTAAGACAGCACAGTTCATGTGGTTCTGAATGAGAAACACAGTCTATTTCATACATGCCTGCCTGTCAAACTAGAAGCATCCCAAAGGCACTACTGCAAAAGAGAAGAGATGAGGAAATACACAGGTAATACCCTACCTCCTGTACTCCTGTGAAACAAAACTTTCTTAGTAAGTTTTGTTTGTTGTACCAGAAATATGCAAAAGCAGTATTTGTCAGGGACTTCTATAAACTTTACTGTCCGAGGAACAGAAAAACAATACTATGCATCTAAATTAGCATGCATAACAGTTTTGTTTTGCCATGTGCTATATTCAGTAATTTTCTTTCCATCACCAGTAAGATAGTCCCTGGGTTTGTGTTTTTAAAGAGGCCATCTGCTGCTGCACTTACATACATGTCCTTATCTGTGTAGTAGTTAGTTATTCAGTATTTGTGAAGCAGGAGTAATAGCCACCTGTAAGATAGGGGGTGAGGTGAGGAAAGGTGGCCAAGAGATAAATCCACTCCTTGTATTTTTGCACAGAGTTTAGAAATCAGTATGCATTGCAGAAATAAAACCAGTTTTAAAAAAAGACATTTGCAATCTCAATTTAAAATTCCACCAGATTTAGCAGATTTTAACATAATTCAGATATGACCTAACTAACTTCTAGACAAAACAATAGTAAGCGGGTTTGGGGTATATGTTAGTTGGGACTAAAAAGGATATCAAGTTCCTTGCCATCTTGTACACTCAAATGTTTTATAGATAATTGTATTTCAGAAATACAGCAACGCTCTAGACTTTAACACACTCCACTAGCTAGCACAGGTTGAGCAGAAGTCAACAGATTTGGCATCATGCCATGTCACAAGTTTTTTTTTTGCCTTAACTCTAAGTCTCTCTCCCTCAATATCTTGATCTTGTGAATGCAGCCTTCGAGTGTTGAAAAAAAAGTCAGTAACAATTCAACCTTACCCAAAACAAACTTCCAAAGCTGCCAAAGTTCTAGAAACACAGCCCTTATCTCAATCATTGAATCAAAACTAAATGAAGACAAACTCTATTACAAAGCTTCAGTTGCTACCAAGAAGATTTACAAGGCATTTTGAAAGTGTGTCTCACCACAGTTTTATCTCAATAATGCACTAATATAACAACTTAAAACCATTAAGGATGCTACCTACAGTATAGTCCATTCTAAAAACTGGAAAAAAATCTAGATTGAAGAGTAATGAAAATAATCAGTTAGCATCATATAGCATTTCCACCAGGAATAGATATCTAGCGATCAAAAAATATTTTAAATTAATATCTCAGACCAAAGATAAACTGTCTTTTTATGCTGACTTACAAAACAGAGATTACTGAAAACAAAAAAAAGAATCAGTGCTCCTTTTCAAATCTGAGAGTGGATTGCTTCTTTTGCATGTGTGGAACAGGTAATAAAACCATCACTCAGGTGTGTGCACAGGCATGCACACAACGCATCCCAGTAACTCACTCTCCCATCTCGCAAAGATTTCACTCCTTCCCAGTCCAAAAGCTATCCTGTTGTTTTATTTCTTTTTTAGCAGAAGGCTTTACTCAAGAAATTCCTACCACTTGGCTACAATGTTGAGCCTGGCTTGACAAGAAACAGCACATTAAAGACTTAATAGTACAAAAATTATGCTTTATACTTCTGTACAATTGCAACGTACACAACTTTGGAGCTATCACAAACATCCTATGTGTCACCCNCAATTAGCTCAAAACAGCACACCTTTTCCCTTCTCACAAAAGGCTTAGTGTTTCTCGTTTCAGTGATCAATGATCACAAATTATAGATCTGCAATCCCATTTATACTCACCAAATAACAGTCAAGAAAAAAGCTGAAGGGTATTCTTTTGACATAAGGAAAAGAATACTATCTAAATTCATCTGACACAGATGGACAATTCTTTTAATCTAAAAGAAAAACAGAGAAAACTTTGTATATATGCAGAGCATTGCTAGTATTTTTATATGCCACATTTCCGTTCACTTGGTCTTCTCTCTCCATTTAAGAGCATCTTAAAGGCAACAAATACTGACTTTTTACACAACATATATAAATGTGGAGAGCTAAACAAAGAAGGAACTATTCTACAGCCCATCAGTTAATGGAGAGAAACTGTCGCTAACATACTGACTTCCCAGCAAACACAACCTTACAGCTTGTTACCTCTTAAATATGAATATGATCAACTCTTCTAATAAGGTAATGGCATCTTCATTAACTTACCTCCTCCATGTGCTAATCGTTTATAAGTTTTATAAGTTGCTCATAACTTTGATTATAAAAATATTACTAAAACATGCCAGTGGCTAAGGCTGTAACATAGGAGGAAGGGAAAAAATAAGTGAAGGAATCCCTGACAAGCATACCAGGGTTCTCAATAAACTTATGAATAACCATTAGAGTATACATATTGACTGTATAAATCAGGCAAGATGTTAAAATGAAAGATTTGTCAGGAGATGAAAGTCAAATCTGTCAAAATATCAATGACATATGTAACAAGAATTTTTCACTGCCATCACACCTGAACACCTGTTTATTTATTGTACTGCCTCTTCCATGTGATAAAGGGTACTAATCCTATGGGTATCAAATATAATTTAAAAAAAAAAAAAAAAAAGGCAAAGAGGCAAAGATTGGTACCCTGAAAAGTGTTTAGGCATTTAAAACCCATTGAACAAAAAAAAAAAAAAAAACCAAAACAAACAAACAAAAAAAATGTTGTTGTTGTTCTTAACCATACATGCACTTTCTGGTCTTTAGAAACTTTTGCTGTGCTTTTATTACCTCTAATTGATGAGACAGGGGAAAAAAAAAAAAAAAAAAAAAATCACTGAAAGTCTAATTAACTGGAAATGACAGAATGTTCTCCATAAATTTAGAAAAAAATTATAATTTACTCCTTTATTGAAAGGACATGCTACCACAGGAAAAAGAACTGTAAAACAAAATAGCAAAAAAGTCTCACTCTATACTGAGCTCTCTTACATTAAAGTACTGAACGAGTCCAATAAAACATACAGCTAGAAAAGGAATTTCATGGTGGTCAACCTGTTCTGCTGGCCTAGTCAAGAGTTAAGAGTGTGTCCTCTTAGCAGCAGCAAAAGTTAGACCTTACAGGCAGGAAGGAAATTCGAGTACATACATACAGATAGAAGGTGCATGAGCTGACAGCCAGCTGTATTTCACCAGGAGGCATGCACTGCCTCCAGCCTCTGGAGAGACAAACATACTGTACCCCTGTGGGTGCAGCAGAACACCCAGGGCTTGATGAGTTACATTGTTGTACCACAAGCCTATGCTTTTTAAACAAAGTGATTTTTTTTTGTCCTACAAGTGGGTAATAGCAAGTTAGTAGAGTGGTATGGGAGACAAAACAGAGCACAAGCAAGAGCATGAAAACTTTTCTTGTAGAATGAAAGACTGTACATGGGAAGACTGTATTAGAGCAGAAATTATGTTATTACAGTTTAATAACAAAATATACTCTAAATAGATTTTTTCATTATTATTATTTATTGCCAAAAAGGTTGAAGGCGATAAACATTTTATTAGAAGCTCAGGTTTTAGGTTTCATAACATCTTGTAACTGCAAGGTTTTACTGTGGTCAGCTCAATTAAGAGAACTTTTTATATTATTGCCATAGGTCATCTGAGTTGATTAGTTGCAATTTTGTTGACATTTAGTTTAAATGAACAACGAAACAAACAAAAAACCAAACATAAATAAAACGAACAGTAAAGAGACAGGAAAATACAAAGCAAATACACAAAACTGTGTATTTATTTTGGTGCATGCTACCAAAACACTGGTATGTGAACAATCTAAGTCAAACTATCACAGCCAGAAAAAGCTATATAATGAAATACTAAAAAAAGTAACTATTACAATATAGTAATCTGTGCCTTCCATTAAGAATCTGAATGACAGCCAGACTGTCTTCAGGAGGAGAAAAGTTAAGCTAGATGGGTAAACACACCAACAGATAGTTCTTTTTTTCCCACTTCAAGCTGAACCTTTGAAAACACCCCACCCCA